>MU669002.1:0-41953 GCA_026770625.1 Nicotiana glauca
TCGACTCGATACTTACTAAGGTCAACTAGTATATATATAAATACACAAGTGTGAATATAGCATGATTTAAACAAAAAATTACAAGTAATGGCAGGTTGTAGCATGTAGTGTAAGTCCAGAATACTTCGACATCAAATTTATCATTTATCAAGTGAAACAGTGGCCAAATGAATCATATATACAAGCCTTTCCACAATCAACATGCGCACATAACACCGAGGCGACGGTCCAAACCAACATAATAAATGTGCACTTGCCGAGGGTCGACAACGCGCCTATAGATGCATCTATTCATACCGAGGCGATCGGCCCGATCCACAATTAAGGATAATACATATATCAAGTTCATGTCAAATGACACGTAAGTAGGCAAGATATCAAATCAACACAATTCAATTTATAGAAATAAACTCATTTTCTCCTTTTAAGTCTCTAATAAATGCTAGGTGTTCAAGTCAACAATGTACCATAAGAACATATTTAATAGGCATGATATAAGTCCTAAGCTACCCGGACATCTAATATAGTAGCCGCTACGCACGGGCTCTCGTCACATAACGCGTGCGTGGTCCCCGCATTTAGCAACAAATACTCAACACGAAACCTAGGGGGATAATTCCCTCTTACAAGGTTAGAAAGGAGACTCACCTCGCTCCGAAACGCGCCTTCAACCACAAGACTAGGCTCCAAGCTCAATTCGAAGCCGAACAAGCACCAACTAGTTTAAATAAGGCAAGAACTAATCAATAATTGCTCACAAGGTTGAATTCTAGCTAATTAAATGATTTCCCAACCTTTCCCGCAAGTTTACTAAATTCCGACCCCGGGCCCACGTGCCCAAATTCCGAGATTTTCCTAGGAAATTATTCTCTATAACCTTAGGATTTCTAATATGTAAATTTTAGTTCATAACGCAACTAATTAGGTGATTAAATCATAGTTTTTTTCTCTAAAACCCTAGGTCTAGCCCAAATCCCTTGATTTTACCCAATCCTTGGTGTTAAATCTACCCTATGTTTATGTATTTGAACTAAAATGAGTGGGGATTACTTACCTCAAAATGTTATGCTGAAACTCCCCTTTTGAATCACCAAAATCGCCCTTGAGTTGAGAGAGATATGGGGGAAATGGGCTTAAGATCGAATTAAATGATACACTGACCCCCTGTGATTTCCGCTTCTGCGGAAGAAATCCCGCTTCAGCGGACATAGGACCGCTTCTGCGGAAAATGTGCCAAAGAGACTGGGCCACTTCTACGGTCCAGAACTCGCTTCTGCGAGTCCGCATAAGCATAAATAGAACCGCTTCAGCGGTTTGGGCTTACCGCTTCTGCGGTTATGGGGTCCGCTTCTGCGGTTTCCCCTGGGCCTGGCCCCTTCCGCTTCCGCGATCACAGGACCGCTTCTGCGGTCTCGCTTTTGCGGTCTAAGAGCCGCAGAAGCAGTTATGACAAAAGCAGCAGATGTTGCCCCTTTTCAATTTCTAGCTTCGCTCGAACCTTGACCATTTGACGCTCGAGGCTCCCGAGCCGCGCCCGAACATACCGTCAAGTCTGAAATCAAGAGGCGGACCTAGTCGAACCTTCGAAACACCCAAAACATTATTAAATCACAGAATGGGACCTCAAAACCAATTTATCAAATCTAATGAACTTGAAGTTCTAAATTTTCTACAAACGGGTCAAAACGCCCTTAAACTACCCGGATTGACGCCAAACTTTACGGGTAAGTCTTATATGATATTTCGGACTCATACCAAGTGTCGGAATCGAAATCCGACCCCGATACCTATAAAAACAATAATTTCTTAGTTCCTTTAATTCTTTGAAAATGAACTTAACAATTTTTACGAAAAATTCCATTACTCAGGCTAGGGACCTCAGAATTCAATTCCGGACACACGCCCAGGTCCCATATTTTTCCACGGACCCTTAGAAATTGCCGGATCACGATTCTGGGTCAGTTTTCCCAAAATGTTGACCGAAGTCAAACTTGGCCTTTTTGAAGATATGAAATGAAGCGAATGAGCTTATTCTTGCCCGAAATTCTTCTAACTTCCGAACCACCCGCCCCCGCAAGTCGTAATTCAGCTAAAGCAAAATGCGGAAAGGATTATTTAAGGGAACAAGGTTCGAGAATGCAAAACGACCAGTCGGGTCGTTACAACTTTCCCTAGAAAAATCGCCACTAGGGTTCTAGGATTTGAAAAATATGGGGAACGGGAGAAAATCCCATCTAACTTATGTTTTGAACTACTGCAGATGTTGCATTTACGACCTGAGCTTCGCAAATGCAAAGAACCATCCCAAATGCAAAGTTCCCCACACTTCTGCTGCCTTCGCAATTGCGAATCTGATCCTCCGCAAATGCGATGAAATGATCGCAATTGCAATCCCTGCACTTCCTAGTTTTACTTCACAAAGAAATCTTCGCAATTGCGAAGACTGCTTGGCCCATTCTTTCTTTGCATTTGTGATGATGGGATTGCAAATACGACCTCCACAGTTACCGCAAATGCGAACCCTGACCTCGTATTTGCAAGTTTTGAGGCCTGCAACACAGCTGAAACATACCAACTGTTTTTGTAAGTTCCAAATCACTCCGTAGCCTATCTAAAACTCACAGACCTCAGGGTAACAATCCAAAGATGCACGCAAGTCTTAAAATATCACACAAACTTGCTCGTGCAATCAAATCGCTAAAATAACATTTAGAACTATGAATTTAGCAACAATTGCATGAAATTTTCAAGATAGTTTTAGAACTTCTATTTTCTCAATCAAAGGTCCGAATCAGGTCAAATCAATTCCGTTTTTTACCAAATTTCACAGATAAGGTTTAAATATCATAACGTACCTGTACCAAGCTCCAGAACAAAAATACAAGCCCGATACCAACAAGATCAAATATTTTAAAATTACATTTTAAGTCTTATCAATTTCCTTCAAAAATTCATTTCTCGGGCTAGGACCTCGGAATTCGATTTCAGAAATACACGCAAGTCCCATATTTTATTACGGACCTTTCGGGACTGTTGGAAAATGGGTCCGAGTCCGTTTACCGAAAACATTGATCGAAGTCAACAAAAAGCAACTTTTTAAGCCAAAAATCATCATTTCTTAAATTTTTAACATAAGCGCTTTCCGGATACACGCCCGGACTATGCACACAAATCGAGGAGAGGTAAAATGAGGTTTTAATTCCTCGAAACACGGAATCGGATTCGAAAATAGAAGATGACCTTTTGGATCATCACATTCTCCACCTCTAAACTAACCATTTATCCTCGAACGGACATAGAAAGTACCTGAGATGATGAAAAGATAGGGATATTTGCTCCGCATATCGGACTCCGACTCCTAGGTAGCTGCCTCAATAGTTTGACCTCTCCACTACACACAAACTGAAGGGTAACTCTTCGATCTCAATTGTCGAATCTACCGGTCTAGAATAGCTACCAACTCCTCCTCGTAGGTAAAATCCTTGTATAACTGGACAGTGCTTGTCACGACCCCAGTTCACCCTCCATGAACATGTCGTGATGACACCTAGTCTCTATGACTAGGTAAGCCTAACAATGCGGAAGATAAGCCAATTTGCAGAAGAAAGTAATTAAACTGAACTAGTGAAATAAATAAGTGTTTAAGGTGCCGCCTGGCACATACAGCAACAAGTCTCGAAGCTAACAAATATTCCCATAACCCGGAATCTCACAAATCACAAGCTAAGGGATACATAAGAGGCTCTGACTCAAGAAAGGCTATACAAAGGAGAAATACTGAAAGAACTATACTTATTACAGAAAGCTGGAAAGGGACTCCTCGGTCTGCGGACGTAGCAGATATACCTCGAAGTCTCTACCGATACGACTCCTTCCAAGGCTGACAGAACTGAATGGGAGTACATGTTCCTACACAACAAAAGTTTGAAGAAGAGTAGCATGAGCACACCACTGCGGTGCCCAGTAAGTACCAAGACTAACCTCGGTGGAGTAGTGATGAGGAACAGTCAAGGCACCTACCGGTGAAATAAATAGTATAATCATGGTAGATAAGAAAACGATATATAAATATGTAAAGTCTGCATGGATAGTCAAAAGTGCTACAGATAACAATAAAGGGAAGGGCAACAGTAACAACGAGAATATAATAAATGATGACACAAAATGACGACCGAATCACAATCCAAATCCTAAGATCAAGACACAGCAAGGGCCGCTAGTCAACAAATCATATCCTCCAATGATGTTCACACAAGGTCTTATTCAACTCTTACTACAATTTCACAAAGTCTCGGACGAATCATAACTCACGAAAGCCCAGCATCTGAAATCTAACACGTGGCATCCTGTGCCCCATCAATCTCATGATCATGCTGACAACTAACTGGATAACTAGGGCCATTCTCACATACATAATGGATAACGAGGGCATATCTCCACCCTTAGCAAAATCGGAAGGTATTCACCTCTAATGGGGAGAGTCCAACTACGTGTATGCTTATGCAAGTGTGTTTAACAAGAACTCCACCCTTGTAGTAAGTATAAGAGATGGAACGGCAAGCACCCAAAATGTTTGCACACGGATAGAATCAATAAAAACATCAACTCAGAATAAAATGAGTTTAACAGGGGATCTCCCAGGATATCGTCCTGTAGTCCCAAACATAAATATGTGTGCTAGGGATCTCTTGGTATCCCGAGGATCTCTTGGTATCCTCAATATAAGTACTGGGGATCTCTTGGTATCCCGAGGATCTCTTGGTATCCTCAATATATGTGCTCGAGGATCTCTTGGTATCCTCAATATATGTGCTGGGGATCTCTTGGTATCCTCAATATATGTGTTGGGGATCTCTTGGTATCCCGAGGATCTCTTGGTTTCCTCAATATAAGTACTGGGGATTTCTTGGTATCCCGAGGATCTCTTGGTATCCTCAATATATGTGCTAGGGATCTCTTGGTATTACAGCCCAATCAACATAAATGTACATGTGCACGGCATCACCCTTCGTGCCTTATCACTCTTCCTCACCCAAACAATAGAACAATAACGTCCCGGCAAGGGAGTCAACAATAGAAGACAATAACGTCCCGGCAAGGGAATCCACAATGAAAACAATAACATCCCGGCAAGGGAATCCATAATAGAACGATAACGTCCCGGCAAGGGAATCAACAATACATAAGAAGGGTCGCGGAAAACCAAGAAAACACGATAACCTCCACAAATAACAAGACATAATAAGTGTGTAATAGCTACACCGGTAACCACAACAGTTGGACAAGTAATATATTTGCACGAAGTCACAGATGAACTTACAATCAAGGAGTATCCAAACAATAAGGAAGTTAACATGAATCAAGTAATTTCAATTAACGAAATGTCAACTAATCATAAGATATCTAACTTCTTTCCAATTAAGACCAATTAATTACATGAGATATAACGTTTATGATTTCCAAATAAAGGCGAGTAGTTAGGACAGATAATATGACTATAGAAGGGTAATTGTCTTCAGTTAAACATGTAAAAGTTAATTAGGCAACAAGAATAATTCAAGATGAGCAAATAAATTCCAAGTAAGTCATGTAGGGGTGAAACTAATAACAGGGAACTCAATCGTATCAATAACATCTTCATACTCGGTGATTACGAGGGTCCAAGAGCCTCAAAGGGACAATTTACCACAAATAAATCCGAGCACGCACTCGTCACCTCGCGTGCACAAAATACAATCAACAGAGAAGACTCAAATCCTAAGGGGAAGTCCCCCACACAAGGTTAGGCAAGATACTTACCTCAAACCGGCTAAAATCAACTAGCAACCACGTTCTTGCCACGGGTTCCCGACTCCAAATGGCCCAAATCTATTCAATTAAACCACACATTGTAATTAACATCTCAAGCAACTGATTCTATCATTTAATTCAAAGCTAAAGAGCGAAAGTAGGTAAAATGACCAAAACTCCCCTCAGGCCAACGGCTCGGAATCGAAAAATTTTCACATTTTCAAAAACCTCGTACTCTCACGAGTCTAACCATATAAGAATCTCCCAAACGGAGGTCAAATACCCACTCAAAACACAATAATTAAGTCTAAGAAGTTTCATCCAATTTTCCCCAATTTTGACCTTGAATTCGAATTCTAATGGTGGATTTAACTAGATATTGATAGAAAACCACTAAATGAGGTGAAGGGAACATTACCCAGTGATCTCCTCTTCAAAATCCACCCAAAATCGCCTTCTCCCGAGCTAAATTTTGATTTCTCTAACATTTGAAATAAACCCTAGGATTTTTCCCTTTTCAGAACAGTGCTTTCCGCTTCTGAGGACAAGGGAACGCTTCTGCGGTCCCGCACATGCGGACCACGAGCCGCTTTTGCGACTCCTCACTTAAATCACAAGTTCCTCTTCTGCGGTCACAAGAACCGCCTTAGCGATTCCGCCTTTGCGGAAACTAGACCGCTTCTGCAGTCTCTGAAGAATATGCCCAAATCGCTTCTGCGGTGAGCCAGGCCGCTTCTGCGGTTGTTCCCATACCGCAGAAGCAAAAATATCAGAAGAGTTGCTGCAATTTTCTTCCAACTCCAAAACTTGCCCGTTGAGCATCCGAAACACACCCGAGGCCCCTGAGACCTCAACCAATCACACACACAAGTCATATAACCCAACACAGACTCACTCAAAGTTCCAAATCATATAACACAACATCAAAACGACGAATCAAACCAAAAATCAAGTTTATGAACTTCTAAATCTTCAAATATCGAAACCCATGCCGAAACCTATCAATTCAACTCAGTATGACGCCAAATTTTGCAGACAAGTCCAAAATGACATAACGGAGCTGTCCCAACTCTCGAAATCGCATTCCGACCCCTTTGTCCCAAAAGTCAACTGTGGGTCAAACTTCTTCATTTTCCAACTTCAACTTTCGCCGAAATGCCTCAATTTACTCTACGGACCTCCAAATCTGAATCCGGACGCGCGCCTAAGTCCAAAATCACCATACGAAGCTGTTGAGATCATCCAAGACCTATTCTGGGGTCGTTTACCCAAAAGTCCAATTCCGGTCAACTTTTCACCGTTCTAACTTCAAAAACAAGGTTTCTTCTCTAAATTTGACTCTAAACCATCTGAAAGCCGAATTCCACCATGCACGCAAGTCGATACTTATATTCTGAAGTTGTTCCAGACCTTATGACGCTGAACGGAGCTTAATTTCTCAAAACGACCGGTCGGATCATTACATCCTCCCCCTCTTAAAACCAACGTTCGTCCTCGAACGTGCTAAGATTCGCCTCGAAGTCCTCAAGTCACTGAGTGCGCACTTCCAACATACACCTGCGGGTGATCCCACATCACCCCAAATCACATAAGCACGACGACCCCATCTCAACTGAAATTTAACCTTTCTAGCAATACCATTAAGCCTTCGAGCCAGAATTTTTGCCTTCCATCCGTTTCCCAAAAGACCCGATTCTAAGTCCATATCCGGTATCAGTCTCAACCAGCTATTTCAATACAAGCCAACGCACACAGGGTACAGCCACACAACATGACACCCTACATAGAGGTCCACAATAACCTTTCTGACAGCAATACTTGCCTGGGATCGAATCCGTACCGGCCATAAGCCTCATATTCAATAGGAAACTCCTCTCAAAACTCCACAACACTGGCGATGGTACAATAACCATAAAAACCACATAACAAAACATCCGAATGACCAAATCTCACCCAACACCAACGGGTACACACCCTACAAACTAAAACTCAAGAAGCATAAAACGAAAATGGATGAATATGGGAAGGGAAAACACATAAGGGAGCTCACAAACAAATCAAACTTGCACAAATTATTCTACAACGCAAATCTACCAGGACATTTAACAAGAAGGAATGAAAGCATATAAATGACTCACAAGGATCTTATACTGATATAACTCTCACCGCAGTACATAGCCCGGTCTTAACATATCAAACCACCTGAAATCACGAGGGTCCCTCCCTCAGCACTGAATCACAAGTAGGGCACACATCAACCCATCTAAAGACTCTCACTAGATCAATACCGTCTACAATTTACAACACAGACCAGCTCCCACACTGGTGGAGTATAGAAATCGCAGCTCGTAACCAAAAATGCTCAGAAGTCACATCAAGCCTACAAAAATAGACAACAGGAAAATACTACTAGCCTCGTAACTCTCGACAATGACTAGAATTAGATGATAGACATGGATATCACTCATAAAACCTCCCAATAGGATAATCACATAGACGAAGTGCAAATCATGAAGCGCTCCCATAAATGGAGCAACAAACAAGGAAATCCGCCCCGATAAGCAGAACTGGGATAAACTATAAATAATGCCCTCTATAACAAACTGAACTCATACCTGAATGACATTAGCTAGCACACCGGCCTCAAACCTACTATATGAAACACATCAACGGGTCGGGCCTCCCCCTCTTAAGCGCCCTCTACCTGCCTGGGTACCTCACTGTGACACATCGGCCCAAAGTCCGAGACAATCTCTCACCATATGGCTAGTATCTCCACACTCAAAGCACCCTCTCTGCTGACGAGGCGGTGGGAACTGCGCGGTATGGGTACTCCAAGACCCCTGAACACCTGAATCACCGTGCATAGTCTGAAGCGCGAACTGAACTGGCTGACCCGCAAAATCTCTACCATGCCACACCCTGCCTCCAAAATAAGTACCAGTATATATCACCAGTCTACGAGGCCTCCTCTCCTCCTCAAGCTCTCTCTCCTGATCTCGTCTGCTCTCTCTCCCATGACCCTGCTTGCCCTCTCTCTGTAGCATGCATACCCTCTATCCTCCTAGCAATGCTCACCACCTACTGATACGGGATATCCATCTCCAACTCACGAGCCATACTGGACCTGATGCTAGGAATAAGCCCCTCAATAAACCGGCGAACCTTCTCGTGAACAGTAGATACCAAGGTTGAGGCATGTCTAGCCAAACTGGTGTAACGGACAGCATACTCCGAGACGGTCATAGCACCCTAGCGCAAATGCTCAAACTCCATGCTCCATGCATCCATGAGGCTCTGAGGAACAAACTCTCACAGAAACATATTTGAAAACTAGGTCCAAGTCAGTAAAGCTGCCTCGTCTGGGCTGTCTAACTCATAGGTGCGCCACCAGTAATAGGCGGCTCCTCGAAGCTGGAAAGTAGTGAAAGAAACCCCGCTCGATCCAGAGATACCCATAGTACGGAGAATGAGATAAAACTCATCAAGTAATTCCAGGGCATCCTCCGATGCTAAACCACTGAACTCAAGAGGCTTATACCTCTTAAACCTCTCAAGTCTCATCTGCTCCTGCTCGGAAGCCGCTGCCATGCTCTCGGGCTGAACTGGTGCTGCAGGCAGCGTAGGAATAATCTCAGAGACCTGCTCATCATGCGCTCGCTGCTCAGGAGTGCGGGAGGCGGGAGTCTGTGCTCCTCCCCCGGCCTGGGGCATAGCTGCAGTAAGCGAAAGCATTCCTACCTGAGCCAAAATGGTGTACATACTCATGAACTGTGCCAAAGTCTCCTAAAGGGCTGGAGTAGTAGTAGTTGTAGGTGTGTCAGATGCTCGGACTTCGGCTGGATCTGCTGGTAGTACTTCGGTGGCCGTTTGTATAGGTGCTCTCGCTGCACCACGCGTGCGTCCTCGAACTCTAGTCAGGCTCCGACCTCCGACGGCTGCAGCAAGGGGCGCGGGTGCCTGATCACATCGAGCAATACGTGTCCTCACCATCGGTGAGAGAGCGGAAGGCAGAGGTTTAGGATTGTAAATGCCAAAATCTCGCACGACAGAGAAATCAAATGAAGTGGAAATTTTCCTAACGGTTACATAGCTTCTCGCAGATAAGTACAGACGTCTCCGTACTGATCCACGAGACTCTAATAAACCGGCTTGTGATCTGTGACTCCTATGAGCCTAGGGCTCTAATACCAACTTATCACGACCCCAGTTCACCCTCCATGAACATGTCGTGATGGAACCTAGTCCCTATGACTAGGTAAGCCTAAAAATGCGGAAGATAAGCCAATTTGCGGAAGAAAGTAATTAAACTGAACTAGTGAAATAAATCAGTGTTTAAGGTGCCGCCTGGCACATACAACAACAAGTCTCGAAGCTAACAAATATTCCCAAAACCCGAAATCTCAGAAATCACAAGCTAAGGGATACATAAGAGGCTCTGACTCAAGAATGGCTATACAAAGGAGAAATAATGAAAGAACTATACTTATTACAGAAAGCTGGAAAGGGACTCCTCTGTCTGCGGACGTAGCAAATATACCTCGAAGTCTCTACTGATACGCCTCCTTCCAAGGCTGACAGAACTGAATGGGAGTACCTGTTCCTGCATGACAAAAGTGTGAAGAAGAGTAGCATGAGCACACCACAGCGGTGCCCAGTAAGTACCAAGACTAACCTCGGTGGAGTAGTGACGAGGAACAGTCAAGGCACCTACTGGTGGAATAAACAGTATAATCGTGGTAGATAAGAAAACGATATATAAATATGTAAAGTCTGGATGGATAGTCAAAAATGCTACAGATAGCAATAAAGGAAGGGCAACAGTAACAACGAGAATATAATAAATGCTGATACAAAATGACGACAGAATCACAATTCAAATCATAAGATCAAGACACAGCAAGGGCCGCTAGTCAACAACTCATATCCTCCAATGATGTTCATACAAGGTCTTATTCAACTCTTACTACAATTTCACCAAGTCTCGGACGAATCAAAAAACACGAAAGCCCAGCATCTAAAATCTAACACCTGGCATCCTGTGCCCCGTCAATCTCACGATCATGCTGACAACTAACTGGATAACTAGGGCCATTCTCACATACAAAATGGATAACGAGGTCATATCTCCACCCTTAGCAAAATCGGAAGGTTTTCACCTCTAATGGGGAGAGTCCAACTACGTGTATGCTTGTGCAACTGTGTTTAACAAGAACTCCACCCTTGTAGTAAGTATAAGAGATGGAACGGCAAGCACCCGAAATGTTTGCACGCGGATAGAATCAACAAAAACATCAACTCAGAACAAAATGAGTTTAACAGGGGATCTCCCAGGACATCGTCCTGTAGTCCCGAACATAAATATGTGTGCTAGGGATCTCTTGGTATCTCGAGGATATCTTGGTATCCTCAATATATGTGCTGGGGATCTCTTGGTATCCCGAGGATCTCTTGGTATCCTCAATATATGTGCTGGGGATCTCTTGGTATCCCGAGGATCTCTTGGTATCCTCAATATATGTGCTGGGGATCTCTTGGTATCCCGAGGATCTCTTGGTTTCCTCAATATAAGTACTGGGGATCTCTTGGTATCCTCAATATAAGTACTGTGGATTTTTTGGTATCCCTAGGATCTCTTGGTATCCTCAATATATGTGCTAGGGATCTCTTGGTATCCCGCATTACAGCCCAATCAACATAAATGTACATGTGCACGGCATCATCCTTCGTGCTTTATCACTTTTCTTCACCCAAACAATAGAACAACAACATCCCGGTAAGGGAGTCAACAATAGAAGACAATAACGTCCCGGCAAGGGAATCCACAATAGAAACAATAACATCCCGGCAAGGGAATCCAAAATAGAACAATAAAGGCGAGTAGTTAGGACGGATAATATGACTATAGAAGGGTATTTGTCTTCAGTTAAACACGTAAAAGTCAATTAGGCAACAAGAATAATTCAAGATGAGCAAAAAAATTCCAAGTAAGTCATGTAGGGGTGAAACTAATAACAGGGAACTCAATCGTATCAATAACATCTTCATACTCGGTGATTACGAGGGTCTAAGAGCCTAAAAGGGACAATTTACCACAAATAAATCCGAGCACGCATTCGTTACCTCACGTGCACGGAATACAATCAACAGAGAAGACTCAAATCCTAAGGGGAAGTCCCCCACACAAGGTTAGTCAAGATACTTGCCTCAAACCAGCTAAAATCAACTAGCAACCACGTTCTTGCCATGGGTTCTCGACTCTAAATGGCCCAAATCTATTCAATTAAACCACACATTGTGATTAGCATCTCAAGCAACTGATTCTATCATTTAATTCAAAGCTAAAGAGCGAAATTAGGTAAAATGACCAAAACGCCACTCAGGCCAACGACTCGGAATTGAAAATTTTTTACATTTTCAGAAACCTCGTGCTCTCACGAGTCTAAACATATCAGAATCTCCCAAATCGGAGGTCAAATACTCACTCAAAACGGAATAATTAAGTCTAAGAAGTTTCATCCAATTTTCCCCAATTTTGACCTTCAATTTGAATTCTAATGGTGGATTTAACTAGATATTGATAGAAAACAACTAAATGAAGTTAAGGAAACATTACCCAGTGATCTCCTCTTCAAAATCCACCCAAAATCGCCTTCTCCCGAGCTTAATTTTGATTTCTCTAACTTTTGAAATAAACCCTCGGATTTTCCCCTTTTCAGAACAGTGCTTTCCGCTTCTGTGGACAAGGGACCGCTTCTGCGGTCCCGCACATGCAGACCACGAGCCGCTTATGTGACTCCTCACTTAAATCACAAGTTCCGCTTCTGCGGTCACAAGAACCGCCTCAACGGTTCCGCCTTTGCGAAAACTAGACCGCTTCTGTGGTCTCTAAAGAATATGGCCAAATCACTTCTGTGGCTCCGCTTCTGCGGTCCCCATACCGCAGAAGCGAAAATATCAGAAGAGTTGGTGCAATTTTCTTCCAACTCCAAACCTTGCCCGTTGAGCATCCAAAACATACCCGAGGCCCCCGAGGCCTCAACCAATCACACACACAAGTCATATAACCTAACACAGACTCGCTCGAAGTTCCAAATCATATAACACAACATCTAAACGATGAATCAAACCAAAAATCAAGTTTATGAGCTTCTAAATCTTCAAATATCGAAACCCATGCCGAAACCTATCAATTCAACTCGGAATGACGCCAAATTTTGCAGACAAGTCCAAAATCACATAACGGAGCTGTCCCAACTCTCAGAATCACATTCCGACCCCGCTATCCCAAAAGTCAACTGACTTCATTTTCCAACATCAACTTTCGCCGAAATGCCTCAATTTACTCTACGGACCTCCAAATCTGAATCCGGATGCGTGCCTAAGTCCAAAATCACCATACGAAGCTGTTGAGATCATTCACGACCCATTCCGGGGTCGTTTACCCAAAAGTCCAATTTCGGTCAACTTTTCACCGTTCTAACTTCCAAAATAAGGTTTCTTCTCTAAATTTGACTCTAAACCATCCGAAAGACGAATTTCACCATGCATGCAAGTCGATACTTATATTCCGAAGCTGTTCCAGACCTTATGCCGCTGAACAGAGCTTAATTTCTCAAAACAACCGGTCGGGTCGTTACAGTTCTGAAGTCTAACACATGAGATGGATCATCGTGATACTTCCGAAGCATGGGCACATGAAACACTAGATGCACAACTGATAAAACCTGGCGACAACACAAGTCTGTAAGCCACATATCCCATGGAAAACATGGTTTTTTCTTATACTTCCTTTTACTTTGTATTTCATGGTTTTTTGCAATTTATACGTTATTATGCTATACTCTCTCCGGTTCACAATAAGTGATCTTTTAGCCTTTTTATTTTGGTCTAAAATTGTAACGACTCGACTGGTTGTTTTGCTTTCTAGAACTCTGTTTCCCTAAATAAGACTTCTCGTACTTGCTTTTACTAATTTATGACTTGCGGGGATCGTTGGTTCAAGATTTGGAAGAGTTTGGGTTGAAATTGGAACATTTGGTTCTTTAAGGTTGGCTTAAAGGACAAGTTTGGTTTCGGTCAACATTTTGAGTAAACAACCTCCGAATCGGGATTTGAAGGTTCCAACAGGTTTGTATGATGATTTCAAACTTGGGCGTATGTCCGGATTGGGTTTTAGATGACCCGGGAACATTTTGGCGCCTAATAGTGAAAGTTGATCCTTTAAGAATTTTAAAGCTCTTTAAATTTGATTTGGAGCGGGTTTTTGTGATATGGAGGTCCGAATGAAATTCTGAGACCGCGAATAGTTCAATAATGTAATTTAAGACTTGCACGCAAAATTCGTTATCATTCCGAATAGTATAAGTAAGCTTCGAAAAATGGAAGTAGATTGAAGAACTTAAAGTTTATAAGTTTAATTTAATTGGTTTTAGGGTGTAATTCTTAGTTTTAATGTTGCTTTGGGCATTCCGAGGGTTCGAGCGAGTCCATTTTATGATTTCTAACTTGTTGGTATGTTCGGACGGGCCCCACGAGCGTCATATAAACGAGGCTCGAACGAAGTTAAAAATTTGAGGAGGAGCTGAAGCTCCAGTTGTTGTCATAACCGCACTGAGGTTGACCAACCACAAGTGCGGTTGAAGCATCACATATACGGCTCCTCTCTCATAGAAGTGGAACGGCAGGAGTGGTCATTAGTCCGTAGATGCAGCCCCAGCTGGCCCGGCCCATTTCCGTAGAAGCAGACAATAGTCCGCAGATGTGGTCAAAGCACCGCAGGTACGAAAATTGCTGAAGTCAATGGCCTTTATTTAATATGGGAGTTTGTCATTTTTGACACATTTTACTCCATTCTTGGGCGATTTGGGAGCTTTAAAAGGGGAGATTTTAATCTAGCTTTGTGAGGTAAGTAATTTCTACTTAATATAAGTTTAATACATAGTTTATGGGTAGATTAAAACATGTAAATTAGTGGAAATTATGGATTTAGAATAAAACATATGATAAAAATGAGATTTAGCCACAAAATTTGTTATGAAAATAGTCGAAATCATTTATTCTTGATCTTAAGGTTATGGGTAACAACTTTCTTCAAAAATTTTTGGGTTCGGCCATGTGAGCCCGGGGATGAATTTTAGGAACCTTGCATTTAGGCTTGAAAAATTGCTTTAATGGTTAGAATATGAACTCTTGAGAATATATTGACTAGTTCTTACCCCATTTCAATAGTTTTGGATCGTTTGGCTCCAATTTGAGGGTTTGAGCGCATTCTTGAGTTTGGAAGTAAGCTATGGGGCAAGGTAAGTCTGTTTTTTAACCTTGTAAGAGGGTATTAACCTCATAGGTGAATTAAATAAATGTATGTACCTATCTTTGAGGGCTACATACTTACGTATTAACGAGAGTCCGTACGTAGCTACTATTATGCTAATTGTCCGGGTAGTTTAGGACACGTATCATGCTATACTTGCAATACTTGTGTCCTTAATTATTACTATCTTCAATTAAGTCATGTTGGAAATTGGTAAAACAAATATAGACGATTATACTCACTTAAGAATTTGTACGAATTACTTGACTGTAAATGGGCAATGTGTGTTTTCTTGAAAATAAATTGTTATTTGTGGATCGGGCCGAGCGCCTCGGTAGTAAATAGATACATCTATGGTTGGCGCCATTCGACCCTCTAGCAGTACATATTTTATTTTTATATTGGACCGTGATGTACGACCTCGGCATAATCTACGCATGTTATTTATTTGGAACTTCCCATGAGTTATACTGCTTAAATACTTTAAAACGTAGGTTGTTACATGATATGACTGAAATTGACTTGTTATTTATGAAAGAATATCTCCCTTATCCTTGTTCTTAAATTGTCATTATTATTCATGCTATTCATGCTTAGCGTAACACTTAAATTATTGTAATACCTCATATTTAAGTTAGGGCCTATTAGTTATTTAACTAAATAAATAGAATTAAAAAAAGATTAAACAAATAAAACAAGACCCTTAAAAAAAGAAATAAAATAAGGGATTAGGGCCGAAACCCACTACGAGGGTAAAGAAGCAAAACACCTAGGCATTGAAGCAATAAAGCTTCGGTACTTCGGCAGAAGCCATTCAAAGGCAAAAGAAGAAAATATCGAGTACCTATTTTCAGCGAAGGGATTTGCAGATCACATAAGAATAAGGTAAACTATATTTTCTCAATCCTTAACTTACTGATAGTTATTATTTCACTAACCAAGGGATACAAACAACACTAACAACTTAAGGTGTTCTTATATAGCAAAATAATGAATTCTTATTAGATCGAATAAAGATTCTTTTAATTTATACCAAGCACTCTAGTGTACAGATAAGAAGTATTTGGTAAAAGTACTAATTGATGAAAAGAACATAGTTTTTATGCAAACAAAATATAATTCTTCTTTTCTTTTACAAATAGTTGTATTAATCAGGGTGTAATAACAAATAGAGAACAAGCTACAGTTCCTATCTATATATGTGTTACTTAAGGGATTGACAAAGAATTAATGCTTAGTTCCTTATGAATGAAAGCAAGGGAGTTAACTAGATTTGAAGGATTGGACCAACTATATTGGTAATTCATGAAGTTAATACATAGATTGATTTTGTTACAAGTAGGTAGTTGAAGAAGTTGAATGAAGTGCTCGAGGTAACGCGTTTAGTATTTCTGCACGAGTACAATGAGTAGTAATCTTACCGCAATTTGTATTTTCATAACTTGCATGATTTACACATTATTTTTAATGTGAATATGTTACCGATTATTTTGAGTTGCATGCGGGACAAGTCTTTTACTCGATATGATACCAAAATAGTTATTTGACATGAATACCGTGGTTTTAAATATTTTCGTTGTTACTAGATCTATTGTACCGCTACTTGAATTTACTATTATCGAAAAGAAATTATATGATTTGATAAGAACCGAAATGCCCTATATTGTTTTAAAATATTTTCTACGAGTACATACGGATTACAGAGACAAGTATAAATGGGAGTAAACAGTGAAGGATCCCATAGCTAACGGTGGGTTCGTTAGATCTGGTGCACCTTGTATTTACCGATTATAGAGTACAGTTATAGCCCTCGCTAGTGAGAAGGTAGAACTAGCATACCGTTACCGATTTTCCTCGAGTAGGGACTACCGTTATGTTTGACTTCTTGCGAAGAAGCCTACAATTATACCGATTACATGATCCGTTCATTGTAACCTCCCAAAATATGAATATTGATGTTAGACAGTGGTTGCCGAGCTTATTACCGAACTGTTAATTGTATTATACTACCAAAAACCATGATGAGACTGAAATTTTTTTTATTGTTTTTGAAAAGACATTTTTATGTTATTTTCTGTTTGATATACTAGCATATTTTCTGACTTATCCCCAATAAAAATAGTTGTGGTTAAGTGTTATTACTCACGTAGCTAGTGACTCATTTCTCGCTAATTTTTTTTACAGAGGAAGCAGTTGACGCAGGCAAAATTTCGTTAATTAGAGCGCACAGGTTGATATTTCTCGGTGAGCCTCGCACTTGTTCGCATGGGCAGAGATTTTATTTATTGTTATGGTCTTTTCATTGAACTCTTAGAGTCGCTCCATAGTCATTATTTTAGTATCATGAGTATTCTTTGTTATTATAGTCTTATGTTGAGTATCATTCTCATTTATCAAAGTTGGAGATAAATTAGTATTTTTAGTGATTAGTTGGTGGTTTAGTTATGGTAGAGACTTGTATTGGTTAATTGACAAGTTTTCAATTGTTTGGTATGATATTAGGATGTTTGGTTGTTGATTTGAGACAGAAAAATTTTTGGGATGGTCCAAAAATAGGGAAAACCCTGTCCGATTTTCTGTAAAATTACCGATGAGACTTACTTGGGAGCACTTGCTTCTAAGCGCTGGTCACAATCCTAAATTGGGTCGTGAAAAAGTTGGTATCAGAGCGCTAGGTTATTCCTGTGACTAATAGAGCACACATTAGTAGTAGAATCTCAATTATGGTTATGTAGCCGGTCATTCCCATAATCGTGATTCTGCGAGGGCGTGATAGGATGTGTCTTATTTTTCTTTCTTATTCCTCCTTACGTGTGTGACGATTAGATCCAAATAACTCAATATGTCACCTTTTATATTGTTCCGATTTGGCTAGGACCAATTATCTAATAATAGAATCAGTCTTGAGGTTCAAAGATACAAGTGATGCCACCGGGCACGCAATCGTCTTCCAACAAAGGAAAGCAATAGAAGTAGTAGATAGGCCAATAAAAAGGGTTGTTTTGCCACAATGAGAGGCTTTTATACTACTAAGCCATGTAATTAAGCCCATTTCTAAAATTAGCACTAGTCAACCGCAATTATAACAATAGAATAGAGTCGTCACAAAGGTACTTACCTCTGTGAAAAGGGAAATTTGAGATCATGATGGATATAATGGATAGACAAGAGAGGAATAGAAGAGAAAATAGGATTCTAGAGGCCTTGGGTGCCTAAATTGACTAAAACTTTCAAGAGCAGAGATGTTTCCTTAACAGAGTTCCTAACATTGAAACCACTAAATTTATAATTTCTGAGAGTTCGGAAGATCCTCAGAGGGTCTCAACTAGAAAGAAAAAAAATATATCACTACGAGCATTAGGATGTTTTAGTAAGAGGTGCGTAACGCTAATAACTTACAGACCGGAGAACATGGCCAATATATGATATGATATGATAACGTACCACTGGAAACAATGATAAGAGCAATACAACTGACTTGGAAATGAGTTCACTAAACAGTTTATGAATTGCTTCCTTCTTGGCTGTCGAAAGCGTGAACTTTCTATGTAATTTAAAAAAATAACTCGAACATAAATATACCAACATATGATGTCAAATTTGATCAGCTAGTTAGACACACAACATTTCAATTTTATATGTAGGCGGTAACCCTACATACGAGGACTTTGACCTATTCTGTGGCAATTGAACTTGCTAGAAAGATAGAACACATGGATGCCATTGGCATACAACCGAGGATTCACACAAGAAAGACGAAGTTATGAAATATTTAATTGGGATTTTAATACGAGTCAAAGAGCTAGAAATTAAGGATATTTTATAATATAGAGTTTTTTTTTTTGGTTGCTACTTCTGTGGAAGAACCTCTGATAGTTGAATATGTATACCAAGCTAATTAAACTCGAGGTTTTGATGTAACATTATTAATCTGACTGTAAGCCGGGCTCTATGAGTTTGTATGGGTATTCTAAATACATGTAATCATTCCGAAGATGATGACAAAGTAAAATATTCTTTCCATATCATATGAAGTGAACCGTTGACTAAGCCATATAGTTGTGAGTTTGATGTTCTAGATCGAACAACATTTATTAGAGAGGTGAAAAATCTTATAAACTTGTAATGGACAGTGATGTCGTAAGTTATGGTTCCTACTGTAGTTCAATACAAGTGAATATGGAAGCTCATTAGGTAACAGTTAAGTGTTCAAATGTAGATGGGTTAAGATATATTATTCTTGAGGAAGCGCGCAACTGCGAATACACAATACATCTTGTGTATCCATTAAAATGTAGCATATAAATCAATTTTATTGGTGAAATGGTATGAAAAAAAATTATTATTAACTTTGTCTCTAATTATTTGACTTGTCAACTGGTCGAGGATGAGCATCAACGACATGTAGGCCTACTAAAATAGAAATTTCAAAGTAAAGACGGGAAAAGATTACTATGAATTTTGGCCACCATAAAATGTTAGGGTTATGACTTGTATAGGTAATTGTAGATCGACTGGCAAAATCAATACACTTGTTACAAGTAAGGACTACATACAGTAAAGTTAATATGGACAAATGTTTATAAGTGAAATTTTCCAACTTCATGGAGTTCCAATATATAGCATCGCTAATAGAATATCACAGCTCACTTATGCTTTTAGAAATCTTTTCAAGAAGCATTGGGTATACAAGTAGATTTTAGTACCAATTTCATCAGTAGTCAGATGGCAAATTTTAAGGTACTATAGAGATCTTTGATGATACGTTGAGAGCTTGTATTCTTGAGTTTGTAGATAGTTGAAACATGTATCTACCTTTAGCTAAATTTGCTTACAACAATAACTTCCAGTCCAGTATTCAAATGGCACCATATGAAAGCATTATATGGTAGAAGATGTCGTTCTCCTATTGGATGGGAAGCTGGTGAGATTAGCTTATTGGGACCTGACTTACTACAAGAAGCTATTGACAAGGTCCAGTTGATCAGATAGAGACTACTCATAGCTCAAAGTAGACAAAAGTCTTATGCAAATAAGAGAAGAAGATATTTAGTATTCACAATTGGGGACAAGGTGTTGCTACGAGTCTCCCCTATGAAAGGCGTGATGCGGTTTGGGAAAAGAGGTAAGTTGAGCCCCACGTTTATAGCATCGTATGAGATACTAAACTGAGTGGGAGTTGTGGCTTATCTTTTGATGCTTCCTCTTGAGTTATCTTTTATTCATCCAGTGTTTCATGTCTCTATGCTAAGAAAATGTATATCAGACTCATCTCCGGCGCTAGAAGTACTTACTATACCCCTTGATAAGAAGTTATCTTACGAGGAGGAGCCGATGACTATTGTTGATAGACAACTAAAGAAAGCTACGATCAAAAGAAGTTGTGTTTATGAAAGTCTTATGGAGAAATCATAGTGTTGAAGAAGCTACATGGAAAATATAAGATGCTATGCGAGTCAAGTATCCTCATTTATTTCAGTCTATAGGTATGTACCTGAGCTAAATTCGGGGATCGAATTTCATAAGGTGGAGAGAATGTAATACCTCATATTTAAGTAAGGGCCTATTAGTTATTTAACTAACTAAATAGAATTTTAAAAAAAGATTAAACAAATAAAACAAGACCCAAAGAAAAGAAATAAAACAAGGGATTAGGGCCAAAGCCCACTACGAGGGTAAAGAAGCAAAACGCCTAGGCATTGAAGCAATAAAGCTTCGGTGCTTCGGCAGAAGCCATTCAAAGGCAAAAGAAAAAAAAATATCGAGTAACTATTTTTAGCGAAAGGATTTGCAAATCAGAGAAGAACAAGGTAAACTATATTTTCTCAATCCCTAACTTACTGATAGTTATTATTTCACTAACCAAGGGGTAGAAACAACACTAACAACTTAAGGTGTTCTTATGTGTCACGACCCGCATTTTTCACCCTCGGGGGTCGTCATGGCATCTACTAATAGGAGCTAGGCAAGCCAAAACTTAATTACCTTTCTTTTAAACACATATTCCTTTTTATAATTAACAGCATTAAAATAAAAGCAACAAAATTAAATTCATAAGCGGAAGTCTCAAATTTAGATATCTGAATAACACACGGAATCCCAACATGTATCTCTACCTAAGAACTGGAGTCACATACTCACGAACGTCTAAGAAGTACTAAATACAAAGTCTGAAAGAGACATAAATCTGTTTATCTCGAATACAATGAGATGACAGTCTAATGTAAGGATAGAGGAGACGTCGGGATTGCGGACTCCTGCAAGGCTACCTCGGTGTCTCGATGGACTGAACGCCTGCTCCCGTGCTAGTGTTGCTGCTGCTGCTGCTCGAAACCTGGACCTGTGCAAATAGCACATAGTGTAGCATCAGCACAACCGACCCCATGTGTCACGACCTAAACCCACCTAGTCGTGATGGTGCCTCTCTTGAAGACAAGGCCAGCCAACAGAACATTAACTCCTCAAATTATTAACAGTTATTAACATAGATAAGCTTAAAATAGGAGTAACGTAACCAATAATGCGGGATAACCGTGATAACAAGGATACCATTCCAAATCCAACCCGCAATCGGGGTGTCACAAGTCATGAGCTGCTACAGAGTTTAAATAAAATACTACTATTATGTATCTAGGAACATAGTCCGAATATAAAAGAAATATAGAAGATAAGGAAGAAAACGGGGCTGTGGACGTAATAGATACCTCGTCTCTCCGGGTCCGCCTGGTCTGGGAGAAATCAGCGCTCAGGAACGAACTCAGCTATGCCTGTATCTGCACACATGGTGCAGGGAGTAATATGAGTACTCCGACCCAGTGAGTAATAAAAATAAATAATGACTGAGAACATAAAATCCCACAAAGGCACAAGTAATGCTATCTCAAGCAGTAAAAACTAGATATACAGCAAAACCAGTGAAATATAGCAAGAAATTCTCTTTGAAAACAATTAAAACAAATATGCTCAACCAGTAAGAAATGCTCAGGAAACTGCCCCTCGGGCATGATTTTTGTCCCTGGTCAGTCATTGTTACCTGACCGGTCAGCCATTGTTACCTGACCCAACCCGTATTACAGTGTCATTGTTACCACTGGTCAGTCATTGTTACCTGACTGGTCAGTCATTATTACCTAACCAAAACGCGTATAACAGTGTCATTGTTACCACTGTCTAAAATAACCACTCTAGATGGGTACCCGCGCTCACTGTGGGTGTGCAGACTCCGGAGGGGCTCCTGCAGCCCAAGCGCTATCAACAAGGCCTGAAAGCCTGAACAGTATCAATACGAGGCCTGAAAGCCTGCTCACAATGCACTCGAGGCCTAAAAGCCTCCTCACATAACACTCAGGCCTGAAAGCCTCCTCACAACACTCATCATGCCCTCACATATGGCCCTCGGCCTCCATCAGTCCAAAAATAGTCAAACGCCCCTCGGGCATCAGTAAAACAATAATACTCAGCTCAAACAGTAGTTCAAATATCAGTTAAAACTCCAAGTTTGAGTTAAATATAGCTGAGTTCATGAAACAGTGTAAATCACATGGACTGAGTTCAAATAATATTTCAAATAGTGAGGGAAGACAGTTATGACAATTCATAGAGAGTCCAAATAGTCGGCAATAAGCCCCAAATATGGCAACAAGACCAAATCATAGTGAAAAACAACAAGTCATAGCTAATACGCAGTAAAAATATTATCCGGACTGGACCAAGTCACAGTCCCCTATAGTAAATGACCCCGCGCTCGGCATTGAACGCGTGTCTTATCTCAACACATCACCAAGTTGTGCAAATCTGGGGTCTCAAGCCCTTAGGACATCATTTAAAGTCATTACTCACCTCTAACCGGCCAAAAGTCTAGCTCGCTAAGCTTTTTCCCCTGGAATCAACCTCCTCGGGCGTCGAATCTGATCAAAACCATAAGGAATACATTACGATAGGCCAAAGAAACATAACCCAATCGAAAAGACTCGAAAAATATCAAAAATTACGAAGTTGGCAAAATCCGAGCCTCGGGCCCACTTCTCGAAAAATTATGACATTCACATCACCGGATTCCACGTCTCGCCACGAGTCCGTACATATCAAATTTACCAAAATCGAAGTTCAAATGCCCCCTCAAATCCCAAATTTTTCATTTCAAAATCCAAGCCCTAGTTCTTCAAATTTTTACCCAAATTTCCAAGAATTAAAGGTTGATTCTTCAATAAAATAGCGTTTCTAGGTCACGAGACTCACCTCCAATCAATTCCCGTCAAAATCCTCTTCAATTTCTACCAAGAAGCTCTTAAGGTGGTCAACAATAGAGGAAATAATGAATGGGGTCGCGGATGAAATAATATAAAAACCCCTCTGAACGCCCAGATTTAACCCTACGCGAACGCGGTCAACACCCCTGCTTTCGCGATGAACGACTTGTGCTGACCATGATTTAACTCTATGCCCCGCGAACGCGATGCTTCAGCTCCCCCTCTTATGGAATGCGATCCTTATGTCGCGAACGCATAGAACAATTTAGGCAGGGCCCCAGGCCCCTTCTACGCGAACGCAAGGACAACCACGCGAATGCGGTGACCTAGGAAGTTCTGCTACGGGAACGCGAGGGTCCCTCCCGCGAACGCGAAGGCCAAATTTGGCCTGCAACTGCTAGGCAAAATCTGCAACAAAATCCAATTTTAAAACCTCCGTTTAGCCATCCGAAATCACCCCGAGGCCCCCGGGACCTCAACTAAAGGCACCAACATATCTCAAAATATCATACGAACTTGTTCCAATCATCAAAACACATCAAACAACACTAAAATCATCAATTCACATCGGATTCAAGCCTAAGTTTCTTTAAAGCTTCCGAAACACGCATTCGATCAAAAACCCAACCAAAACACCTCCAAATGACCTGAAATTTTACCCGCACATCCAAAATCACCTAACGGAGCTACTACAACTCTCGGAATTCAATTCCGGCCCCCGGATCAAAATCTCACCTACCAACCAAAATTCGCCAAAATACTAACTTCGCCAATTCAAGCCTAATTCTACATCGGACCTCCAAAACCAATTCCGATCGCACTCCTAAGCCACAAATCATCCCACGAAGCTAACCAAATCACCGAAAATCGCATCTAAGCCCTCTAACTAAATAGTCAACTCCGGTTTGACTTTTCCAAAACAAGCTTTCCTTAAAGAGACTAAGTGTCTCATTTCCATCTAAAACCAATCCAATTCAACTCAATCACCTCAAATACCGATAATGAAGCATAGAGAAACGTAATATGGGGGAAACGGGGCGGTAACTCACGTGATGACGGGCTGGGTCGTCACATCCTCCCCAACTAAAACAAACGCTCACCCTCGAGCGGGTCAAGAAACATACCTGGAGCCTCAAACAAGTGAGGATATCTGCTCCGCATCTCCCGCTCGGTCTCCCAAGTAGCCTCCTCCACGGGCCGACCTCTACACTGCATCTTTACTGAAGCTATATCCTTCGACCTCAACTTTCGAACCTGACGACCCAAAATAACCACTGGCTCCACATCATAAGTCAAATCATCATCCAACTGAACTGTGCTAAAGTCTAAAACATGAGACGGGTCCCCAACATACTTCCAGAGCATAGATACATGAAATACTGGATGCACGCTAGACAAGCTTGGCGGCAAAAGAAAGCTCATAAGCCACCTCCCCAATCCTCCTAAGTATCTCAAAAGGCCCAATGAACCTCGGACTCAGCTTCCCTTTCTTTCCAAACCGCATAACGCCCTTCATGGGCGAAACCTTCAGCAAGACCTTCTCACCTACCATATAAGACACATCCCGAACCTTCCGGCCCGCATAACTCTTCTGACGCGACTAAGCTGTATGCAGCCTCTCCTGAATCAACTTCACCTTCTCTAAGTCATCCTGAACCATCTCTGTACCCAACAATCTAGCCTCGCCGGGCTCGAACCATCCAACCGAAGATCTATACCGCCTCCCATACAACGCCTCATACGGAGCCATCTGAATGCTCGACTCATAGCTGTTGTTGTAAGCAAACTCTGCAAGCGGCAAAAATGCATCCCATGAACCCCCAAAATCAATAACACAGGCACGCAACATGTCCTACAATATCTAAATAGTGCGCTCGGATTGCCCGTCCGTCTGAGGATAGAATGATGTGCTCAACTTTACCTGCGTACCCAACTCCCGCTGAAATACTCTCTAGAACTGAGAAGTGAACTGAGTACCCCTATCTGAGATAATAGACACTGGAACCCCATGCAATCGGACAATCTCCCGAATAAAGATCCCTGCCAGCCACTCCGAAGAATAGGTAGTACACACTGGAATGAAGTGCGCGGACTTGGTCAGCCGATCCACAATCACCCAAACTGAATCAAACTTCCACAAAGTCCGAGGGAGACCACTCACAAAATCCAGAGTAATCCGCTCCCATTTCCACTTAGGAATAATCATACGCTGAAAAACACCGCTCGGCCTTTGATGCTCGTACTTGACCTGCTGACAGTTGAGACATCGAGCTACATAACTCACAATATCCTTCTTCATCCTCCTCCACCAATAGTGCTATCTCAAATCCTGATACATCTTCGCGGCACCTAGATGGATAGAATACCGCGAGCTGTGGGCCTCCTCCAATATCAAATCCCGGAGCCCATCCACATTGGGCACGCTAATCCGGCCTTGCATCCTCAACACGCCATCACTATCAATAGTCACATCACTGGCATCATCATGTTGAACCATGTCCTTAAGGACAAGCAAGTGTGGATCATCATACTGGCGCTCTCTGATGCAGTCATACAAGGAAGACCGAGAAACAACGCAAGCCAACACCCGGCTAGGCTCCGAAATGTCTAACCTCACCATCCGATTGGCCAAAGCCTGGACATCAACTGCAACGGGCCTCTCCTCAACTGGAATGTACGCCAAGATACCCATACTAACCACCTTCCGGCTCAAAGCATCGGCCATAACATTGGCCTTCCCCGGGTGATACAGAATGGTAATACCATAGTCCTTGAGTAACTCAAGCCACCTCCGCTGCCTCAAATTAAGATCCTTCTATTTGAACAGATGCTGGAGGCTGCGATGATCAGTATACACCTCACAAGATACGCCATATAAGTAGTGCCTCCAAATCTTCAAAGCATGAACTATAACAGCCAACTCCAAAACATGTACAGGGTAGTTCTTCTCATGGGGCTTCAACTGACGAGAAGCATATGCAATAACTCTACCCTCCTACATCAACACACATCCGATCCCAACTCTCGAAGCATCATAATACACAGTGTAAGAACCTGAAGCTGATGGAAATACCAACACTAGAGCCGTGATCAAAGCTGTCTTGAGCTTCTGAAAGCTCTCCTTGCACTCATCCGACCACACAAATGGTGCGCCCTTCTAAGATCATCTTGGTCAAGGGCGATGCAATAGAAGAAAAT
The DNA here is from genome assembly GCA_026770625.1 of Nicotiana glauca. Taxonomy (NCBI): domain Eukaryota; kingdom Viridiplantae; phylum Streptophyta; class Magnoliopsida; order Solanales; family Solanaceae; genus Nicotiana; species Nicotiana glauca. The sequence continues at coordinate 26,551 of MU669002.1, forward strand.
CCCTGGACAAACCGGCGATAGTACCCTGCCAACCCAAGGAAACTACGGATCTTTGTGGCTGAGGTCAGTCTAGGCCAACTCTGCACCACCTCTATCTTCTTCGGATCAACCTGAATGCTATCACCGGACACCACGTGCCCCAGGAAAGCCACAGAACCAAGCCAGAACTCACACTTGGTGAATTTAGCATAAAGCTTCTCCTCCCTCAATCTCTGTAATACCACCCTCAAGTGTAGTGCGTGCTCCTCCTGGCTACACGAGTACACCAGGATGTCATCAATAAACACAATCACGAACGAATCCAGATACGGCCGAAATACATTATTCATCAAGTGCGTGAATGCGGCTGGGGCATTAGTCGGCCCAAAAGACATAACAAGAAACTCGTAGTGCCCATATCTCGTCCTGAAAGCCGTCTTCATAATATCAGAATCCCTAATCTTCAGCTGGTGATAGCCTGAACGGAGATCAATCTTGGAGAATACCTTTGCCCCCTGAAGCTGGTCAAACAAATCATCAATACGGGGTAGAGGATACTTGTTCTTCACTGTCACCTTGTTCAGTTGCCTGTAGTCAATGCACATTCTATTGTGCCATCCTTCTTTTTCACAAATAAGACCGGTGCACCCCACGGTGATACACTCGGACGGATGAACCCCTTATCTAGGAGTTCCTGAAGCTACTCCTTAAATTTCTTTAACTCTGCTGGTGTCATACGATAGGGAGGAATAGAGATAGGCTGAGTGCCCGACACAAGATCAATACCAAAATCAATGTCCCTATCCGGTGGCATGCCCGGCAGGTCTGCTGGGAACACATCAGGGAAGTCCCTCACAACGGGAACAGAATCAAGACTAGGAGTCTCAGCTCCGACATCTCTCACAAATGCCAAATATGATAGACAACCTTTCCCAACAATCCGCTAGGCCTTTAGGAATGAAATCACCCTGCTGGGTACATAGTCAGTCATACCACGCCACTCAATCCTCGGAACACCCGAAATGGCCAATGTGACTGTCTTAGCATGATAATCTAGAATAGCATGGCACGGAGATAGCCAATCCATGCCCAGAATAATATCAAAATCTACCATGCCCAATAGCAACAAGTCGACTCGGGTCTCCACACCCCCCAACAGTCACTAAACATGACCGATATACGTGGTCTACCACAATAGTATCGCCCACTGGGGTGGATACATGAACAGGTAACGCAAGACACCCCCGGGTCGTACCTAAATAATGAGCAAATAAGAAGACACATAGGAATAGGTAGAACCAGGATCAAATAAAACTGAGGCATCCTGGTGGTAGACTGAAATAATACCTGTGATAACAGCATCCGAAGAAATAGCATCTGACCGACCCAGAAGAGCATAGAAGCGGGCCTGACCACCCGATCGGCCTCCCCCTCTGGGGCGGCCCCTAGCTGCCTGACCCTCAACCCTAGCTGGCGGGACGGGTGCTAAAGAAGATGGGCCAGAAGATGAGGGTTGACCCCTCTGCTGAGACTTACTACCACGGCGCCGAGGACAATGCCACAACATGTTCCCAACCTCCCCGCACTCATAACAGCTCCCGGGTGCTAGAGAATGGGACTGAAGGAAACCACGTGCATCAGAGTGACTGGCTGACGCACTCGGTCTGGAGGAACCCTGAACACATGGGGCTCGTGATGAACCCTAAGCTGGAAGAGCGCTGAGAGATGGCTGGCTCTGCTGATAACCTTGATGACCTCGGCCGGAAGATAACCCACGATACTCAGAGCGAGCTGACCGAGGAGGCCTGAATGAACGACCTCTGCTCTGCTAAAACTGACCCCTAGATGGAGCACCACTGAAGCTACCAGAACCTCAAGGCCTCTTGGCCTCCCTCTCCTCTCTCTCTCCTGCCGGCGAGCCATCTCAATATCACGAGCAATATCAACTGCATCCTTAAAGGAAATACCCAAAACTCTCTCTCGAGTCATCAGAACACGAAGGTGATAGTTAAGTCCATCTACAAACCTCTTGATCCTCTCTCTATCGGTCGGAACTATCCAGGAGGCATGTCGGGCTAACTCAGAAAATCTCGCCTCATACTGGGTCACAGTCATGTCTTCCTGTCGAAGCCACTCGAACTGCCTACGCAGCTCCTCTCTCTGAAATTGTGGTACCCACTTCTCGAAAAAGATAGTGGAGAACTCCTACCATGGCAAAGGCACTGCACCTGCCGGGCTACGCTGCTCATAAGCCTCCCACCATGTAAAGGCAGCCCTAGTGAACTGAAATGCGGTGAATGCTGCCCTGCTGGACTCCAAAATCCCTGCCATTCGAAGCATACGCTGACATTTGTCAAGAAATCCCTAGGCATCCTCGCCCTGAGCACCATTGAAAACTGGAGGCTAGAGCCTATTGAACCTCTCGAGACGACGATGCTCATCGTCTAGCATAGCTGGAACCACAAAATCCTGGACTGGTACAACCGGCTGAGCTGGAGCTGCTCCCGGTGTCTGTAAACCCTGCACCACCTGCTCCGGTGTGCGAGCAGCGGGGGTCTGACTGCCTCCCCCTGCCTGAGAAGTAGCTGATGTAGTAGTGGCTGAAACTAACTTGGCTAAGCCAGTGCAAACTGATAGTATCTGAGCCATGGTCTCCTGGAGACCCGGAATCACAATGGGCACTGCCGGTGAGTGAACAGGTGCTGCTGGAATGTCTGCAGCTGGGGCCTGATCCTGAGCCGGGGCAAGTAGTGGAGCAACAGGTGCTGCCCTCGCGGCTCTGCCCCTACCACGACCACGACTGCGTCCACGGCCTCTAGTGCCCTCGGTAGGTGGTACCGGTGGTCGTACGCCTCGTCCTGTAGCGCGGGTCCTCGCCATCTGTGAGAGAATAGAACATAGAAGTTTAGTTCTCGGATCAACAAAGTCGCACGACAAGAATAATGTGAAATTTCCTAAAGGGTTCTGCAGCCTCTCGAGGATAAATACAGACGCCTCCGTACCGATCCGTGAGACTCTACTAAACCTGCTCATGACCCGTGAGACCTAGTAACCTAGGCTCTGATACCAACTTGTCACGACCCAAACCCACCTGGTCGTGATGGCGCTCTCGTGAAAACAAGGCCAGCCAACAGAACATTAAATCCTCAAATTATTAACATTTATTAACATAGATAAGCTTAAAACAGGAGTAACGTAACCAATAATGTGGGATAACCGTGATAACAAGGATACCATTCCAAATCCAGCCCGCAATCGGGGTGTCACAAGTCATGAGCTACTATAGAGTTTAAATAAAATACTACAAGTCTGTATCTAGGAACATAGTCCGAAGATAACTACCTCGTCTCTCCTGGTCCGCCTGGTCTGGGAGAAATCAGCGCTCAGGAACGAACTCAGCTATGCCTGTATCTGCACAAATGGTGCAGGGAGTAGTGTGAGTACTCCGACCCAGTAAGTAATAAAAATAAATAACGACTGAGAACATAAAATCCCACAAAGGCACAAGTAATGCTATCTCAAGCAGTAAAAACAAACTAGTGAAATATAGCAAGAAATTCTATTTGAAAACAATTAAAACAAATATGCTCAACCAGTAAGAAATGCTCAGGAAACTGCCCCTCGGGCATGATTTTTGTCCCTGGTCTGTTATTATTACCTGACCGGTCAGCCATTGTTACCTGACCTAACGCGTATTACAGTGCCATTGTTACCACTGGTCAGTCATTGTAACCTGACTGGTCAGTCATTGTTACCTGACCAAAACGTGTATAACAGTATCATTGTTACCACTGTCTAAAAATTTAACCGCTCCAGATGGGTACCCGCGATCACTGTGGGTGCACCGACTCTGGAGGGGCTCCTACAGCCCAAGCGCTATCAACAAGGCCTGAAAGCCTAAACAGTATCAATACGAGGCCTGAAAGCCAGCTCACAATGCACTCGAGGCCTGAAACCCTCCTCATATAACACTCGAGGCCTGAAACCCTCCTCACAACACTCATCATTCCCTCACATATGGCCCTCAGCCTCAATCCAAAAGTAATCAAAAGCCCCTCGGACATCAGTAAAACAATAATACTCAGCTCAAACAGTAGTTCACATATCAGTTAAAACTCCAAGTTTGAGTAAAATATAGCTGAGTTCATGAAACAGTGCAAATCACATGGACTGAGTTCAAATAATATTTCAAATAGTGAGGGAAGACAGTGATGACAGTTCATAGAGAGTCCAAACAGTCGGCAATAAGCCCCAAATATGGCAACAAGCCCAAATCATAGTGAAAAACAACAAGTCATAGCTAATACGCAGTAAAAATATTATCCAGATTGGACCAAGTCACAGTCCACTATAGTAAATGACCCCGCGCTCGGCATTGAACGCGTGTCTTATCTCAACACAGCACCAAGTTGTGCAAATCTGGGGTCTTAAGCCCTCAGGACATCATTTAAAGTCATTACTCAGCTCTAGCCGGCCAAAAGTCTAGCTCGCTAAGCCTTTTCCCCTTGAATCAACCTCCTCGCGCGTCAAATCTGATCAAAACCATAAGGAATACATTACGATAGGCCAAAGAAACATAACCCAATCGAAAAATATCAAAAATCACGAAGTTGGCAAAACCCGAGCCTTGGACCCACTTCTCGAAAAATTACGACATTTACATCACCAGATTCCTCATCTCGCCACGAGTCTGTACATATGAAATTTACCAAAATCGGAGTTCAAATGCCCCCTCAAATCCCAAATTTTTCATTTCAAAATCCAAGCCCTAGTTCTTCAAATTTTTACCCAAATTTCCAAGAATTAAAGGTTGATTCTTCAATAAAATAGCGTTTCTAGGTCACGAGACTCACCTCCAATCAATTCCCGTCAAAATCCTCTTCAATTTCTACCAAGAAGCTCTTAAGGTGGTCAACAATGGAGGAAATAATGAATGGGGTCGCGGATGAAATAATATAAAAACCCCTCTGAACGCCCAGATTTAACCCTACGCGAACGCGGTCAACACCCCTGCTTTCGCGATGAACAACTTGTGCTGACCATGATTTAACTCTACGCGAACGTGGCTCCTAGCCCGCGAACGCTATGCTTCAGCTCCCCCTCTTACGCGAATCAAAATCTCACCTACCAACCGGAATTCGCCAAAATACTAACTTCGCCAATTCAAGCCTAATTCTGCACCGGACCTCCAAAACCGATTCCGATCGCACTCCTAAGCCACAAATCATCCCCCGAAGCTAACCGAATCACCGGAAATCGCATCCGAGCCCTCTACTAAATAGTCAACTTTCGGTTGACTTTTCCAAAACAAGCTTTCCTTAAAGAGACTAAGTATCTCATTTCCATCTAAAACCAATCCAATTCAACTCAATCACCTCAAATACCGATAATGAAGCATAGAGAAACGTAATATGGGGGAAACGGGGCGGTAACTCACGTGACGATGGGCCGGGTCGTCACACCATGTGCTGGTAAGTGTCTAGCCAAACCCCGGCGAAGTAGTGACGAGGCTAGACTGGACTACCATATAAACCTGTTCAATTATATACATATACAACGGAATCGAAAATACAAGACAAGTAAGCAATATAGGAGGGGGAGCATGCTGTGGGGAGATAACAATATTAATAGTAAATCCAGAATAACAATCTAAGGGCAGCTCAGAATTTAAAGCGGACAAGAAACAAATATCCTAAATAAACACATTGTATCAATAATTGTTGCGGCGCGCAACCCTACCCCAATATATTTTATCACTTTTGCGGCATTCAACCCGATCCATAATCATCATTGTTGCGGCGCGCAACCCGATCCATATCATTTATCATTGTTGCGGTGTGCAACCCGATCCATATTATTTATCACTATTGCAGTGTGCAACATGATCCATATCATTTATCATTATTCATCACTCTACCTCACCCGATCAACAGTCAAAACTAAGGGGGAAGGAAAACAAGTATTGAAGGAGATCCCGGCAAGGTAATACAGTTAAACAATTAAATCCCGGCAAGGGAACAATATCAATAAACTCAATATCCCGGCAAGGGAGAGAAACCAACAAAATCAACAAAATGCCCCGGCAAGGGAATAACCAATAACTCTTCCTCTTTCTTTCATTTCTTACTTTATAATTCACTTTATCGTTCGATCCAATGCTCCTCGAAATCAAATGATCATATTTTCTTTCACATGTCCTTTACAACATATAGAAATCCTCAAATAAGCACGAAAATTACAACCAAGTCATGATAATCGCATTATAAGGACTCACAGTCATGCTAGAGACCAATGTATAGAAACTCGTCACCATGCCTATACATCGTACTCGATCAATTAGCAAGTGGCAAACAAGACTCAACCCATATTCCCTCAAGCCAGGGTTAAACCAAACATTTACCTCAACTTCCACGCCGAATCAATCCACAACGACCGCTTTCCCTTTCGATTTCGGCTCCAACTCTATCAAATCTATACAATAAGGACTTCATAATATCAATATAGGCTAAACAATTCAAACCCAATGCCTAAATATAGATTTCCAAGCTTTCTTCCCAAAAATTCCAAAATCACCCCCGGGCCCGCTTGGCCAAAACACGAGGTTCGAACCAAAATCAAATCCCCCATTCATCCACGAGCCCAAATATATAATTTTGTTTCAAATCCGACCCCAAAATGAGGTCTAAATCAAGAAAAAGTAAAAAAGCCCTAACTCTACCCAATTTCCCCAATTTCTACCCTAAATTACCTGATTTAAGCTTAGGAATCCAATACACGATGATGGAAAATGAAGAAGACGGGTTAAAGAATACTTACCCAAGAAGCTTTGGTGAATAAATGCTCTAAAAGTCGCCTAGAAGCTTTGGATAAGAAAGGGTTCGTGTATTTGGTGAAAATTTCCCGTCACAATTTTGTTTTGGGCATTTTAAATAACTGGGCGAATTTGCCCTTCACGTTCGCGACAGGCGGGTCGCGTTCACGAAGGGTAGGCTTGAATGGCCATCGCGTTCGCGAGCATAGGATAGCGAATGCGTAGAGTGAAAGGCTGGGGTTCGAGGTTTTGGTCTATGCGAACACGTGAAGCTGAACGCGAACGCGAAGGGAAAAACAAGGCTAAACCCTCAGAGACAAATTACCCTACGCGAACGCGAAGGAATAAGGGTCTGAAGCTTCACGAACGCGAAGAAGAAGGGACTTGCAACTGCTGAAGCTCATTTTCTGCAATTTTTCTAAGTTCAAAACCACCCCGGAACACCTCCGAAACACTCCCGAGCCCTCAGGTCTCCTAACCAAACACATACGCTAACTCAACAACATCCTACGAACTAAACCGTGCGATCAAATCGCCAACATAACATCAAAATCAATGAATCAAACCTAAAATATATTAGTTTTTCTTCAAACTTCATAAACTTTCAAATTTAGAGTTTTAAGTCCGAAACACGTCAAACGACGTCCGATTTCAACCAAACTTCACAGAAATATCTGAAAACACATATAAGACCTGTATCGAGCACCAGAACCAAAATATGGGCCCGATGCCTACACGTTCTAATCAATTTTCATTTCCATTTTTCTTAGCAATTTCAAAAAAATAATTTCTTTTAAAAATTCATTTCTCGGGCTCGGGACCTCGGATTTCGATTCTGGGCATACGCCCGAGTCCCATATTTTTCCAGGTCCGAGTCCGTTTTCCCAAAATTTTGACCAAAGTCAAACTTATTCATTTTAATACTCAATTTTAGCAATTTTCATAAAATTTCATATTTAAGCTTTCCGGTTACGCACTCGGATTGTGCACGCAAATCGAGGTGGCTAAAAATGAGGTTTTCAAGGCCTCGAAAGCACGGAACGGATAAGAAAACAGGTGATGACCCTTTGGATCTTCACATTCTCCACCTCTAAAACAACCTTTCGTCCTCGAACGGACAAAAGAAAGAAGTACCTGAGTCGAGGAAAAGGTGGGGATAACGGCCTCGCATATCGGACTCGGACTCGCAGGTCGATGCCTCAGGAGGCTGACCTCTCCACTGAACATGAACAGAAGGAAAACTCTTGGATCTCAATTGACAAATCTGCCGGTCCAGAATAGCTACTGGCTCCTCCTCGTTGGACAAGTCCTTGTCCAACTGGACAGTACTGAAATCTAACACATGGCCTGGATCTCCGTGATACCTCCGAAGCATGGATACATGAAAAACTGGATACACGGCTGATAATCTAGGTGGAAATGCAAGTTTATAAGCCACCTCTCCCACTCGATCAAGAATCTCAAAAGGACCAATGAACCTAGGACTAAGCTTGCCCTTCTTCCCAAATCTCATCATGCCCTTCATAGGCGATACTCGAAGCAATACTCGCTCACCAACCATAAAAGCTACATCTCGAACCTTACGATATGCATAGCTCTTTTGCCTGGACTGAGCTGAACGAAGCCTATCCTGAATGATCTTGACCTTGTCCAAGGCCTCCTGAACCAAATCCATACATAGCAACGAAGCTTCTCCCGGCTCGAACCATCCAATCGGAGATCGACACCGCCTACCATATAAAGCCTCATAAGGAGCCATCTGGATGCTCGACTCGTAGCTGTTGTTGTAGGCAAACTCTTCTAAAGGCAAGACCTGATCCCACGAACCGTCAAAGTCAATGACACATGCCCGGAGCATATCCTCCAAAATCTGAATAGTCTGCTTGGATTGACCGTCCGTCTGGGGATGAAATGATGTGCTCAACTCAACCCGTGTGCCCAACTCTCACTGAACTGCTCCCCAGAAGCGCAAGGTAAATTGCGTACCCCGGTGCGAAATGATAGATACCGGCACACCATGAAGGCGAACAATCTCCTGGATATAAATCTCAGCTAATCTCTCGGATGAATAGGAGACTGCCACAGGAATGAAATGAGCTGACTTGGTCAGCCTATCAACAATGACCCAAACTGCATCAAAATTTTTCCGAGTCAACGGAAGTCCGGTAACGAAGTCCATAGTGATCCTCTCCCATTTCCACTCGGGAAGCTCAATCCTTTAAAGTAAACCACCAGGCCTTTGATGCGCGTACTTAACCTGTCGATAGTTCAAACACCGAGCCACATATGCAACAATATCCTTCTTCATCCTACGCCACCAATAATGCTGCCACAAATCCTGATACATCTTCGCAGCGCCTGGGTGAATAGAGTAACGGGAACTATGGGCCTCCTCTAAAATCAACTCTCAAAGTCCATCCACATTGTGCATGCAAACTCGCCCCTGCAATCTCAAAACTCCATTCGCATCTAAGGTAACCTGCTGGGCACCTCCACGCTGCACCGTGTCTCTGAGGACACATAAATGGGGATCATCAAACTGTTGATCACGGATACGCTCCAATAATGAAGAACGAGCGACCGTGCAAGCCAACACACGAATGGGCTCAGAAACATCCAGTCTCAGAACTGATTGGCTAAGGCCTGAACATCCAAAGCAAGCGTCCTTTGACTGACTGGAATATAAGTAAGACTACCCACACTGGCTGACTTCCTACTCAAAGCATCGGCCACCACATTGTCCTTTCCCGGATGATACAAAATGGTGACATCATAATCCTTCAACAACTCCAACCACCTCCGTTGCCTCAAATTCAACTCTTTTTGTTTGATCAAGTACTGAAGGCTCTTGTGGTCCGTAAACACCTCACATGCCACGCCATAAAACTAGTGCCTCCAAATCTTCAAGGCGTGAACAATAGCTGCTAACTCTAAATCATGCACTGGATAGTTCTTCTCATGAATCTTCAACTGCCTCAAAGCATAGGCAATAACCTTACCGTCCTGCATCAACACTGCACCAAGCTTAACACGGGAAGCATCACAATAAACTGTATAAGGCCCTGATCATGTGGGCAAAACCAACACCGGTGCCGTAGTCAGAGCTATCTTGAGATTCTGAAAGCTCACCTCACACTCGTCTGACCATCTGAACTGGGCACCCTTCTGGGTCAACCTGGTCATCGGGGTTGTAATAGATGAAAACCCCTCCACAAATCGACGGTAGTAGCCTGCAAATCCCAAGAAACTCCGAATCTCTATAGCTGATGCTGGTCTAGGCCAATTCTTGACTGCCTCAATCTTCTTCAGGTCCACCTGAATACCCTCTGCTGATACAACGTGACCCAGAAATGCTACTGAACTCAGGCAGAACTCGCACTTGGAGAACTTGGCATATAACCGACTATCCCTCAAAGTCTGAAGAACCACTCTAAGGTGCTGCTCGTGCTCCTCCTAGCTGCGGGAGTATACCAAAATATCATCAATAAAGACTATCACGAACATGTCCAAATATGGCCTGAACACTAGGTTCATCAACTCCATGAATGCTGCTGGGGCATTGGTCAACCAAAATGACATGACCAGGAACTCATAATGCCCATACCGAGTACGGAAAGCTGTCTTAGGGACATCGGATGCCCTAATCCTCAACTGATGGTAGCTAGATCGCAAGTCAATCTTGGAGAATACCCTGGCACCCTGAAGCTGGTCGAACAAATCATCAATCCTTGGCAGTGGATACTTATTCTTAATTGTTACTTTGTTCAATTGCCGGTAATCTATGCAAATCATCGTCGATCCATCCTTCTTCTTGACAAATAACAGTGGGTCAAATGAAACTCTTCTCTAGCAAATCCTACAACTGGTCCTTTAACTCCTTCAGCTCCAGCGGGGCCATACGATATGGCGGGATAGAAATGGGCACATTGCCGGGAGCCAAATCAATACAGAAATCAATGTCCCTGTCGGGTGGCATAACCGGCAGGTCTGAAGGGAAAACATTTGGAAACTCCCGAGCAATAGGCACAGAATATATAGGAGGAACCTCAGTACTAGAATCACGAACATAGGCCAAATAGGCCAGACACCCCTTCTCGACCATACGTCGAGCCTTCACGTACAAAATGACCCTGCGGGTAGAATAACCTGGAGTGCCCCTCCACTCCAAACGAGGCATATCTGGCAACGCTAAGGTCACAGTCTTGGCATGGCAGACCAAGATAGCGTGATAGGGTGATAACCAGTCCATAACCAAAATGATATCAAAGTCAACCATATCTAAGAGCAACAAGTCTACACGGGTCTCAAGACCCCAAATCACTACAACACACGAACGATGGACTCGGTCGACCACGATAGAGTAACCCACCGGTGTAGACTCATATACAGGAATACCCAAAGCATTACTAGGCATGACCAACCATGGTGCGAAATAAGATAAAACATATGAATACGTAGACCCTGGATCAAATAGTACCGAAGCATCTCAATCACAAACCAGAACCGTACCTGTGATGACTGCATCTGAAGCCTCAGCCTCGGGCTTGGCCTGAAGAGCATAACAACGGTGTTTTGCCCCACCACCCTGAACTGTATCCCTAGGTCGATCTGCTGCTAGCTGACCTCCGTCCCTAGCGGTCTAAGCTCCACCTGTATGACCTCTTCCTGCACCTCTATGACCTCTACCTCCACCTCTGGCTAGTTGTGGGGCATCTGGTGCCTGAATCATAGGATGAGGACCCTGCTGCTGCGACTGAGTACCCCTCAATCTCGGGCAGGCCCTCCTGATGTGACCATATTTACCGCACTCATAACATCCCTCCGAACGCTGCGGCTGAGGAAGTTGTGGCTGGCCTTGCCGGCCTGAATGACCTCCACGGAAACTCTGAAGTAGGGGTGTACATAGGCCGGGTTGGTTCGGATTTTTAAATCTATAAATCAAACCAAACCAACGAAATCGGGTTTTTCAATCTCGGGTTTTCTCGGATTTTTTGGATTTTTTCGGGTTTTCGGGTTTTTTTTCGATAAGTCTTCATAGCACAAATATATAACTTGTGCTCCACATACTTCTCTAATCCTATAAGGATACAACTATATAATGTATTTTTTCAAGAAAATAATACAATAATATGAGATGCGTCATAACATTGTACTAAAATATTCAATAACAAAAATACTAAAATCCATAAAGAAAATATTACTAAGTAATAAGCCATAATAAATATTAACATAATCTAAAAGTACTATATAAGTCATGCTTAAATAAGTACAACTATAAGTATATTAGTTACACAACTAAGCACTAAAGAAAAAGATAAACTAAGTTATGCATTTTCAATATAAACAATGCAAAACTAAAAAATAGATATCCACACTATTGTCATTTCTAGTGTTGAATTGAATTTTCTTAGTTAGCATTAGTATTGATGTGAAGTTTATTTGAATTACTACCTTTATGAACTATAAAATTTATTGGACCATTCAAGAATGTTAATTCCAAACTTGAAACAATATGTTTAAAGATAAAACTGTGAAAAATTTTAAGAAATATTTATGAATTGTAATAAAAATAAATATTATTATGTATAAAATATTTGTAAAAATTGAATAAATGTAATATCGAGTTGGTTTGGTTTTGGTTTGACTTTTTTTAGTTAAAACCAAACCAAACCAATTATGGTCGGGTTATTTTTTCCAACACCAAACCAAGTCAAACCAACCCATGATCGGATTTTTTTTTCCGGTTTGACTCGAATTACCGGTTTGGTGCGGTTTATCGGTTTTCTTTGTACACCCTTACTTTGAAGTGGTGGTGCGCTGATAGGAGTTGGCGCTGCACTGAATGACTGTTGATCAGAATAGTGTGCCTGAGAACCACGGCCACCTGATGTACCATGAGAAACCTGAAGGGCCGACTGAAAGGACCTAGGAGGATGGCCTCTACCATATGAATATGTACCTCTAGACGAGGCTCCACTGAATCTGCCAAAATGACGGGCTCTCTTGTCTCCCCAGTGACCACCTCCCTATGACAGGACCATCTCAACTCTGCAGGCCACATTGTCCGCCTCGTGAAAGCTGATCTCACCACCAGTCTCCCTAGCCATCTAGAGACGAATCGGCTGAATCAAACCATCAATAAATCTACTCACCCTCTCTCTCTCATTGGGAAGTATGACAAGAGCATGGTAAGCTAGATCAATGAACCTGGTCTCATACTGAGTGACCGTCATAAAACCCTGCTGGAGGCGCTCAAATTGCCTTCAATAAGCATCCCTCTGAGTAACGGGGAAAAACTTCTCCAGGAACAACTCTTAAAACTGATCCCAAGTCAAAGACGGCGACCCTGCTGGTCTAGCCAAACAGAAATCCCTCCACCAAGTCTTGGCGGATCCAGATAGGCGAAATGCAGTAAAATCAACTCCATTATACTCAACAATGCCCATGTTCCGAAGAACCTCATGGCAGCTCTATAAGAAATTCTGGGGTTCCTCAGAAGAAGCACTGCTGAATGTAGTAGTAAAGAGCTTGGTAAACCTGTCCAGCCTCTACAAAGCATCTACGGACAAAGCCGCACCATCGCTAGTCTGAGCAACTACCCCCGGCTGAACTGCCATCGCTGGCTGAACCACTGGAACCTGACCCAGGGGAGCTACCTTCTCCGGAGTACGTGCAGCAGGAGTCTAGGCTCCTCCGCCAGCCTGAGAAGTGGCTGGTGCCACAGGAAGCAATCCTGCTCGGGTGACACTCTCCAAGAGGCCCACCAACCAAACCAAAGTGTCCTGAAGAACTGGGGTAGCAATAAACCCCTCTGGGACCTGAGCTGGGCCCACCAAAACTGCTGCGGCTGGGGCCGAAACCTCCTCGTCAAAGTCAACCTGATACTCCGCCACTAGTGCTGCTGCTCGGGGCTGAGCTCTGCCCCTTCCTCGACCTCTAGCATGGCCTCGTCCTCTGCCCCTAGCGAGAGCTGCCTGGGGCTCGGACTGTTGATTAGTAGATGAGGAAGCACGTTTTCTTGCCATCTGCGAAAGAACAGAGTAGAAATTCAATTAGCATTGAGAAACAGAACCGCACGACAAGAAAGAACAATGTGAAACTTTTCCTAACTCTGTAGCCTCTGGGGGATAAATACAGACGACTCCGTACCGATCCCTCAGACTCTACGAAGTTTGTCCGTGAGTTGTGAGACCTATGTAACTTAGTGCTCTGATACCAACTTGTCACGACCCGGATTTCCTACCCTCGGGGGTCGTGATGGCGCTTACTAATAGGAGCTAGTCAAGCCAAAACTTAATTACCTTTCTTTTAAACACATTCCTTTTTATAATTAACAGCATTAAAATAAAAGCAACATAATTAAATTCATAAGCAGAAATCTCAAATTTAGATAGCTGAATAAAACACGGAATCCCAACATGTATCTCGACCCAAGAACTGGAGTCACATACTTACGAACGTCGAAGAAGTACTAAATACGAAGTCTAAAAGAAACATAAATCTGTTTATCCCGAATATAATGAGATGACAGTCTGATGTAAGTATAGAGGAGATGTCGGGCCTGCGGACGCCTGCAAGGCTACCTCGGTGTCTCGATTGACATAAGGCCTGCTCCCGTGCTAGTACTGCTGTTGCTGCTGCTCGAAACCTGGACCTGCGCAAATAGCACAGAGTGTAGCATCAGCACAACCGACCCCATGTGCTGGTAAGTGTCTACCTAACCCCGACGAAGTAGTGACGAGGCTAGACTGGACTACCATATAAACCTGTTCAATAATATACATATATAGCGGAATCGAAAATACAAGACAAGTAAGCAATATGGGAGGGAGAGCATGCTGTGGGGAGATAACAATATTAATAGTAAATCCAGAATAACAATCTAAGGGCAGCTCAGAATTTACAACGGACAATAAACAAATATCATAAATAAACACATTGTATCAATAACTGTTGCGGCGCGCAACCCGACCCTAATATATTTCATCATTGTTGCGCCGTGCAGCCCGATCCATAAACATCATTGTTGCGGCACGTAACACGATCCATATCATTTTTCATTGTTGCGGCGTGCAATCCGATCCATATTATTTATCATTGTTGCGGCGTGCAACCCGATCCATATCATTTATCGTTATTCATCACTCTGCCTCACCCGATCAACAGTCACAATTAAGGGGAAAGGAAGTAAACAAGTATTGAAGGAGATCCTGGCAAGGGAATACAGTTAAACAATTAAATCCCGGCAAGGGAACAATATCAATAAACTCAATATCCCGGCAAGTGAGAGAAACCAACAAAATCAACAATACGCCCCGGCAAGGGAATAACAAATAACTCTTCCTCTTTATTTCATTTCTTACTTTATAATTCACTTTATCGTTCGAGCCAATGCTCCTCGAAATCAAATGATCATATTTTCTTTCACATGTCCTTTACAACATATAGAAATCCTCAAATAAGCACGGAAATTAAAACCAAGTCATGATAATCGCATTATAAGGACTCACGGTCATGCTAGACACCAATGTATAGAAACTCGTCACCATGCCCATACATCGTACTCGATCAATTAGCAAGTAGCAAACAAGACTCAACTCCTATTCCCTCAAG
>MU669005.1:16876-42647 GCA_026770625.1 Nicotiana glauca
TTCCTTTACATTGTGTCAATTTTTAGAGACTTCGGGAAGGGGTGGGGGAGGGGGAGAGGTGGGGAGAGGGGTGAAGAGAGTTGCATAAAAAATATTTTCCTAAAAAAAACTATTTTCTACTCTCTAACCAAACAATAGAAAATATTTTCCGGAAAATATTTTTCACTTACCAACCAAACAAGAGAAAATAAGTGATAAAACCACTCATTTTCCATGAAAATATTTTCCATGGAAAATATTTTTCTTTATACCAAATACACCCTAAGTCTCCGTTTGCTTTATTTATTTGACATATTTTCCTTATTAGTCTATTTCAAAAAATATATATATATTTTTACACTTAAAAATAATTTAACTTTAAGTTTTTTTTATTACCCATTTTACCTTTTCTTTAATTCACACTGAGTCACATTGAATCATATAAAGTGAAGCAGATCGGGAGCAGTGTATGGATAAAATGTTGGGAAAAGACTGGATTTGTTTCTATACTTTTGCATATAGTTCGCATTTATACTCCGTTTCATTTTTCGTCCAAATCCATCCATATTGTTAACAAAATAAGTAAAAATACCCTCAATCCTAACGATTGTTCACTGTGGCAATCCAGCCCCTCAAAAGTTAGGCGAAGGATAAGTGTGAACTATATACAAAAGTACATGGACAAATCAAGCCTTTTTCCCTAAAATATTTCGTCGAGTATGAAGTCATATTACTGTTAATAATATATAACGTCATTAATGACCAAAATACAACTCGAATAACTCAGACCACTGTGTATATACGAATACATAGTGTTATAAATGCGATATGAGTTTCTTTTTTAAACTGACATGGCTCGAAATTTAAACAGACAAGTGCTTAATTAAAGTTTAACTTTTTGTTTTACCGAAATCTATTTCGATTTTGATGAAATTAAAGGTATTATTATCTTTGTCTGATCAATGTTAATACTAAACTTGTAACCTGTCACGACCCAGTTCGCCCTCCGTGAACTGTCGTGACGGCACCTAGTTTCTACGACTAGCTAAGCCTAACAAGTACGGAAAAACAATCGAAACCCTGCGGAAGTATAACTTAAAACCAAGATTTAACGAAACGGAAACAAAATATAGAATGTCAATCGGCACATACAACACAATGTCTCAAACTTCCATAATATTATTCCAAAACCCGAAAACTCGCTGGAACACAAGCTGAGAGAAATATAGTAAAAGGCTCTAACTCCGGAATGTCTACATTAACAGTATAATATAAGGGCTAATACTACAATATATAGTAAAGATGGAGACTCTTCGGTCTGCAGACGCGGCAGATGTACCTCGGAGTCTCCAAAAGCTCTCCCTGCCTCAAGGATAGCAAGTCTGTGCAGCAGTGCCTGGATCTGCACATGAAAAATATGCGCAGAAAAGGGATAATTACACAACAACGGTACTCAATAAGTGTCAAGCCTAACCTCGGTTGGGTAGTGACGAGGAAGGTCAGGGCCCTACTGAGGTTAAATAAGATATAGATTTAACAGTATGAAATGACAGTGTAATTAAACAACACAAGATATAAAGGACAACAACAACTATTACAAGACAAGTAAAGCACGGTAAAATAACATAACTCAACTCCGATATAGCAACCGGGGATCTCCTAGGATACCGTTCTGTTGTCTCCAAATATAAATATCATGTCCGATGGGTCTCCCGGGTATAGTCCCGTAGTCCAACTCATAAATGTGCAGGGGAGATCTCCCGGAATGCAATTCCGTTGTTCCAAAATAAACATACAGGGGAACTTCTGGGATACCGTCCCATAGTAGCAAAATAAAGTGCAGGGGGATCTCCCAGAATACCGTTCCATAGTCCCAAAGTAAACATACAGGGGAACTCCCAGGATACTGTCCCGTAGTTCCGAAATAAAGTGCAGGGGGATCTCCCGGAATACCGTTCCATAGTCCCAATTTAAAACACACAACAACAGCTCAAGGACAACAAAATAAATGCCAAGTCCGTAATACGTAAACAGTAAATTCTAGCCTAACATGCTTCACATAATGCGAATAAGGTAGTTTAAGCAAATAGTCAATTAATTCAACTAAGCATGCTCTTCTAAACTAACACATTTATGTTTGCAAGTAGAATAACAAAAGTAAGAAAGTACTCAGTTTAAATACTTAAAGTAAAACCGATTTCCAACAATTCAGCTCAGGTACGCGCTCGTCACCTCACGTACAATCCTAGGGGAAAAGTCCCCCACGCAAGGTTATACCAGCCACTTACCTCGAACCAGCTCGAAATCAACTAGAAACCATACTTTTGCCACAAGTATCCGACTCCAAATGGCCCAAGTCCATTCAATTCAATTGCATATTGTAAATAATATCTCAAGCAACTGATTCTACGATTTAATTTCAAGCTAATACGCGGAATTATGTAAAATAACCAAAATTCCCCTCAGGACAATTTCTCGGAATCAGGTAAAATTTATATTTTCAGAAACCTTGTAGTCTCACGAGTCTATACATAACAAGAACACTGAAATCGGAGCCCAAATGATCCTTCAATTTCTCAATTAAAGGTTTCTTAAAACTCAAGCCCTAATTACTCATTTCCCCCCAAATTTCTCACCATTAATTAGGTCTTTAATCACATAAAAACGAGTTATGAAGTGAAGGACATTACCTCCAAGCGTTTCCCTTCGAATCCTTCTTCTATTCCTTGCAAAGAGCTCCAAGAACAATTAGAAATAGTGGAAATAACCCTCCAAGTCACGAAACCTCTTTTAAAATATATCCCAGGAGTTTCCGCATCTGCGGTCCTGGGACCGCATCTACGGACCCGCTTCTGTGGAACAAAATCTCGCATCTGCAACTTCCCACCCAAAGTCCATAAGCCGTATCTGTGGTCTACCTCCCGTAGGTATGGTACTGCATCTGCGATAAATATACCGCATCTGCGGTTCCTGTAGAAAATCCCAAATTTCACTTCTGCTGTCTCTGAGCCGCATCTGCGGCACCGCAACTGCGGTTCCCAAACCGCAAATGCAAAAACACTAGAGGACAGCTACTGCACAACCTCAAATCCAAAATTTTCCTCCGTTAACAATCGGAATTCATCTCGAAGCCCCCGTGACCTCGACCAAAGGCATCAACATATCCTAAAACCTCATTCAAACTTGTACCAATCCTTAACCACCTAAAACAACATTGGAAACTCGAATTAATCAAGGATTTAAACCTAACAACTCCAAATTTCCTCAAAATATGCTTTCGATAAAAAACCTAACTAAACCACGTCCGAATAACCTAAAATTTTGCACACACGTCACATTCAACACTATAGAGCTACTCCAACTTTCGGAATTCCATTCCGACCCTCGGATCAAAATATCACTATCGAACCGGAAGCTTTAAAAAATTCAACTTTCGGCATTTCAAGTCTAAATTAGCTATGGACCTCCAAAACATAATCCGACCATGCCCCTAAACACGAAATAACCTAACAGAGCTAACGAAACCATCAAATTTCTATTCTGAGGCCGTCTTCACACTGTTCCGATTACGGTCAATTTTCCAACACTTAAGCTCTCATTTAGGGACTAAGTGTCCCAAAACTCTCCGAAACTCAAAACCGAACATCACGGCAAATCAAAATAGAAGAAATAAAGCTGGGGGAAGAAGTTAATAAGGGATCAAGGCGTAAATTCCAAAAATGATCGGTCGGGTCGTTACACCCTCCCACACTTAAACATTCGTTCATCCTCGAACAAGCACAAAGACATACCTGAAGTAGTAAAAAGGTGAGGGTACTAGTTGCACATATCCTGCTCGGTCTCCCAGGTCGCCTCATCGGCCAGCTGACCTCGCCAATGAACCTTCACAGACGCAATTTTCTTTGACCTCAGCTTCCTGACATGTCTGTCCAAAATTGCAACTGGCTCCTCAACATAAGATAGATCCTTATCCAACTAGACTGAGCTGAAATCCAACACGTGCGACAGATCACCGTGATACCTCCGAAACATAGAAATATGAAATACCGGATGAACCCCTGCCAGGCTGGGAGGTAATTCAAGCTCATAGGCAACCTCCCCAACTCGCCTCAATATCTCAAAGGGCTAATAAACTGGTGACTCAACTTTCCTTTCTTCCCAAATCTCATAATGTCTTTCATACGTGAAACCCGAAGAAGAACCCGCTCTCCAACCATGTAGGAAACATCACGAACCTTCCGGTCCGTGCAACTCTTCTATTTGGACTGGGCTATACGGAGTCTATCCTGAATCACCTTGACTCTCTCCAAAGCATCCTGAACCAAATCTATGCCCAATATTCTGGCCTCACCCATCTCAAACCAACCCACTGAAGATCTACATCGCCTACCATATAAGGACTCATACGATGCCATCTGAATGCCGGAGTGATAGCTCTTGTTGTAGGCAAACTCCGCCATTGGTAAGAACTGAACCCAAGAACCTCCAAACTCAATCACACACGCAAAGAGCATATCATCAAGAATCTAAATAGTACGCTCGGACTTCCCGTCCGTCTGAGGGTGAAATGTTGTGTTCAACTCCACCCGTGTACCCAACTCCAGTTGTACAGCTCTCTAGAACCACGATGTGAACTGAGTACCTCTGTTTGAAATAATAGAAACTGGATACCATGCAGACGGACAATCTCTCGGATATAATCTCCGCCAACTGCTCTGAGAAGTAGGTAGTACACACAGGGATGAAATGCGCGGACTTGGTCAGTCGATCCACAATAACCCAAATGGCATCGAACTTCTTCAAAGTCTGTGGGAGTCCAGATACGAAGTCCATGGTGATCTGCTCCTACTTCCACTCTGGAATCTCTATCTACTGAAGCAATCCACCCGGTCTCTGGTGCTCATACTTCACCTGCTGACAATTAAGGCATCGATCTACAAACACAACTATATCCTTCTTCATGCGCCTCCACCAGTAGTGCTGCCTCAAATCCTGATACATCTTTGCGGCACTCGGATGAATGGAATACCGTGAACTATGGGCCTCCTCTAGAATCAACTCCCAAAGCCCATCAACATTGGGTATACAGACCCGAACCTTCATCCTCAATACTCCATCCTCGCCAATTGTCACATCTCTGGCATCGCCATGCTGAACTTTTTCCTTGAGGACAAGCAAATGAGGGTCATCATACTGCCGCTCCCTGATACAATCAAACAAGGAAGACTGAGAGACCACACAAGCTAGAACCTGGATGGGCTCCGAAAGATCCAATCTCACAAACTGGCTGGCTAGGGCCTAAACATCCATCGCCATAGGCCTCTCTGCTGTTGGTAAATAAGCCAAACTCCCCAAAATCTCTGCCCGACGGCTCAAAGTACTGGCTATCATATTAGCCTTGCCCGAGTGATATAAGATAGTGCTATCATAATCCTTCAGCAAATCTAGCCATCTCCTCTAACGCAAATTAAGGTCCTTCTGCTTGAACAGATGCTGCAAACTTCGGTGATCAATATATATCTCACAAGGCACACCGTATAAGTAATGACGTGAAATCTTCAAGGCATGAACAATGTAAGCTAACTCGAGGTCATGGACAAGATAATTCTTCTCATGTATCTTCAACTACCTGGACGCATAGGCAATCACCCTACCGTCCTGCGTCAATACCGTTCCAAGGCCAACTCTCGAGGCATCACAATAGATATTATAAGACCCCGAACCGATAGGGAATATCAAAACTAGGTTTGTAGTCAAAGCTGTCTTGAGCTTCTGAAAGCTCACCTCACACTCCTTTATCCACTGAAATAGAGCACCCTTTTGGGTCAATCTAGTCATAGGGGCTACAATAAATGAATACCCCTCCACAAAATGACGGTAATAGCCCGCCAAGCCTAGGAAACTACGAATCTCTGTAGCTGAGAACAGCCTGGGCCAACTCTACACGGCCTATACCTTCTTCGAATCCACCCGAATGCCTTCACTCGATACCACGTGGCCTAAGAATGCCACTGAATCCAACCAAAACTCACATTTTGAGAACTTTGCATATAACTTCTTCTCTTTCAGAGTCTGAAGCACTGTCCTCAGATGTCGCTCATGATCTTCCCGACTTCGGGAATACACCAGAATGTCATAAAAAAGATAATGACAAAAGAGTCCATATATGGACGGAATACACTGTGCATGATGGGGCATTGGTCAGCCCAAATGACATAACAAGGAACTCGTAATGACCATATCGAGTCCTGAAGGCAGTCTTCAGGATATCTGGCTCCCGAATCTTCAAGTGATGGTAACCTGAGTGCAAATCAATCTTAGAAAACACTCGTGTGCCCTAAAGCTAGTCAAACAGATCATCAATACAAGGCAAAGGATAACGGTTCTTCACTGTAACCTTGTTCAACTGGCTATAATCAATACACATACACATAGAACCATCCTTCTTCTTTACAAATAATACAGGAGCACCCTAAGGCGATACACTGGGTCGAATAAAACCCTTATCAAGTAATTCGTGCAATTGCTTCTTCAACTCCTTTAACTCAGAAGAAGCCATACAATACGGAGAGATGGAAATGGGCTGAGTGTCCGGTAACAGATCAATGCCAAAATCAATGTCCCTATCGGGTGGCATGCCCGGAAGATCAGCTGGAAACACATCAGGGAAATCCCGTACTGCTGGGACTGAATCAATAGAAGGAGTATCCATACTGGCATCTCTCACATAAGCTAAGTACGCATCACAACCTTTCTCAACCATACCCTGAGCCTTAAGAAAAGAGATAACTCTACTGGGAGTGTGGCCTAAGGCACCCCTCTACTCAATACGCGGTACACCTGGTATGGGTAGTGTCACGGCTTTGGTGTGACAATCAAGAATAGCATAATGGGGCGATAACCAGTCCATGCCCAAAATAATATCAAAATCAACCATACTGAGCAATAATAATTTAGCTCTATTCTCAAAACCACCAAGAATAACCAAACATGACCGGTAAATGCGGTCCACAACAAGAGAATCTCCCGCAAGAGTAGAAACATAAACTGGGGAACTCAAAGAATCCCGATGTACACCCCAATACGGAGCAAAATAAGAAGACACATAAGAGTAAGTAGAGCCTGGATCAAATAGAACCGATGCATCTCTATGGCAAACCAGTATAATACTTGTAATGACAGAATCAGAGGCAACAACCTCGGTACAGGTAGGCATGGCATAGTATCTGGCCTGGCCTCCCCCTTTAGGGCGACCTCTACCTCCTTGACCTCCACCTCTAGCTGGCTGGGCCAGTGAAGTAGCAACTGCTGTTGGAACCATAGCCTGAGAGCTCTGTGAAGTCTGCTGTGGCTGAGGGGTCTGCGGAGGTGCACCCCTCTTGAGTCTGGGGCAATCCCTAATGATATGGCATGTTTCACCACACTCAAAACAAGATCTGGGAGGACGTAATGGCTATGATTGGCTCGGGCCAGGTCTGCTGGACTGACCACTGGAAGCACCCCATGCAGGAGGCGCACTGGAGACTGGAGGTGCATAATAAGGCTCCTGAGGCCTAGGTGGAGCTGGAATATCACTGGTTGGTTAAAGGGATGAATGAACGGGGCAACCCATATGACCGCTACAATGACAACCTGCCGCTGGGGCACAGGCACCAGAAAAATGGCCCAACTCTCAAGACCTCTTGGTCTCCCTCTCCTCTCTATCCCTAGTATGCATACCCTCAATCCTCCTAGCAATGCTCACCACCTGCTGATAAGATATATCCATCTCTAACTCACGAGCCATGCTAGATCTTATGCTGGGAATAAGCCCATCAATGAACCAGTGAACCTTCTCGCAAACCGTAGAAACCAAAGTTGGGGCATGTCTAGCCAAGTCAATGTAACTAACAATATACTTCGAGATAGTCATAGTACCCTGGTGCAAACACTAAAACTCCGCGCGCCAGGCATCCCTGAGACTCTGGAGGACATACTCCCTCGTGAACATATCTAAAAACTGAGCCCAAGTCAGGGAAGCTGCCTTATCCGGACTGTCTAGCTCATAAGCACGCCACCACTGATAGGCAGCTCCTTGAAGCTGGAAAGTAGTGAAGGAAACGCCGCTTGATCCTGATATGCCCATAGTGCAGAGAATATGGTAGCACTCCTCCAGAAATCCCAAGGCATCCTCTGATGCTAACCCACTGAATACTGGAGGATCATATTTCTTGAACCTCTGAAGTCTCCGCTGCTCATCCTCTAAAGCCGCTGCCCTATCCTCGGACTGGACTAGTGCTGCAGGCGGTGCCAGTATAACCTCTAGGACCTGCTAAACATGCACTCACTGCTTATGAGTGCAGGTGGGGGGAGTCTATACTCCTCCCCCGACCTGGGATGTGGTTGTAACAAGGGAAAGCAACCCTCCCTGAGCCTAAGTAGTGTACATACTCATAAACTGTGCCAAAGTCTCTTGGAGTGCTGGAGTAGTAGTGGCAGATGCATCGGATATCTGGACTCTAGCTGGTACTGCTGGTGGTGCCTCGGCGACAGCTCGCACGGGGTGCTCTGGCTGCACCACAAGCGTGTCCTCGGCCCATACCCCGGCCCTGGCCTCTGACGGCTGCGGTAGGGGGCGTAGGTTCCTGATCCTCTCGGGGTAGTGCGTGTCCTCACCATTTGTGAGAGAATAGATAGACAGAAGTTTAGTTATGATATCAAAAATCTCGCATGATAAGAAAATCAAAGGAAGTGGAATTTTCCTAACAGTTACATAGCCTCTCGTAGATAACCACATATGTCTCCGTACCGATTAGGGAGACTCTAATAAACCCGCCTATGTTATGTGACTCCTACGAACCTAGAGCTATGATACCATCTTGTCAAGACCCCAGTTCCCCCTCCGTGAACTGTCGTGATGACACCTAGTCCCTACGAATAGGTAAGCCTAACAAGTGCGAAAAAACAATCAAAACCTTACAGAAGTATAACTTAAAACCAAGATTTAACGAAACGGAAACAAAATGTAGAATGCCACTCAGCACATACAGCACAATGTCTCAAACTTCTACAATACTATTTCAAAACACGGAAACTCAGGGGAACACAAGCTGAGAGAAATACAGTAAAAGGCTCTAACTCTGGAATGTCTACATCAATAGTATAATAGAAGGGCTAATACTACACGATAGAGTAAAGATGGAGACTCTTCGATCTACGGATGCGGCAAATGTACCTCGAAGTCTCTAAAAGCTCTCCCTGCCTCAAGGATGGAAAGACTGTAAACCAGTGCCTGGATCTGCACATAAAAAACATGCGCAGAAAGGGCATGAGTACACCACAGCGCTACTCAGTAAGTGACAAGCCTAACCTTGATTGGGTAGTGACGAGGAAGGTCAGGGCCCTACTGAGGTTAAATAAGATATAGATTTAACACTATGAAATGATAGTGTAATTAAACAACACAAGATATAAAGGAAAACAACAATTATTACAAGACAAGTAAAGCACGGTAAAAGAACATAACTCAACTCTGATATAGCGACCAGGGATCTCCCAGGATACCGTCCTGTAGTCCGCAAATATAAATATTATATCCGGTGGATCTCCCGAGTGCAGTCCCGTAGTCCAACTCATAAATGTGCAGGGGGGATCTCCCGGAATGCAATTCCATAGTCCCAAAGTAAACATACATGAGAGCTCCTAGGATACCGTCCCGTAGTCCCAAAATAAAGTGCAGGGGGATCTCCCGGAATATCGTTCCATAGTCCCAAAATAAACATACAGAGGAACTCCCGGGCTACCGTCCCGTAGTCCCAAAATAAAGTACATGGGAGATCTCCCGGAATACCGTTCCATAGTCCCAATCTAAAACACACAACAGCAGCTCAAGGACAACAAAAATAAATGCCAAGTCCATAATACGTAAATAGTAAATTCTAGCCTAACATGCTTTACATAATGCAAATAAGCCAGTTTAAGCAAATAGGAAATTAATTCAACTAAGCATGCTTTTCTAAACTAAGACAGGTTATGTTTGCAAGTATAATAACACAAGTAAGAAAGTACTCAGTTTAAATACTTAAAGTAAAATTGGATTTCCAACAATTAGCTCAAGTACGCTCTCGTCACCTCACGTACAAGGCATTCAGTTACCAAATATCATATCATAGGGGAAAGGTCCTCCACGCAAGGTTAGACAAGCCACTTACCTCGAACCGGCTCGAAATCAACTAGATACCATGCTTTTGCCATGAGTATCCAACTCCAAATGGCCCAAATCTATTCAATTCAATTTCATATTGTAAATAACATCTCAAGCAACTGATTCTACGATTTAATTTCAAGCTAATACGCGAAATTATGTAAAATGACCAAAATACCCCTCAGGCCAACGTCTCGGAATTGGGTTAAATTTATATTTTCAGAAACCTCGTACTCTCACGAGTCTATACATAACAAGAACACTAAAATCGAAGCCCAAATGATCCTTCAATTCCTCAATTAAGTGTCTCTTAAACTCAAGCCCTAATTACCCTTTTTTTTTTCAAATTTCTCACCATTAATTAGGTCTTTAATCACATAAAAACGAGTTATGAAGTCAAGGACATTACCTCCAAGCGAT
The DNA here is from genome assembly GCA_026770625.1 of Nicotiana glauca. Lineage (NCBI taxonomy): Eukaryota > Viridiplantae > Streptophyta > Magnoliopsida > Solanales > Solanaceae > Nicotiana > Nicotiana glauca. The sequence goes on from MU669005.1 coordinate 27,459, forward strand.
TCCCTTCGAATCCTTCTTCTATCTCTTCCAAAGAGCTCCAAAAATGATTAGAAATGGTGGAAATAACCCTCCAAGTCACGGAACCTCTTTGAAAATAATGCCCAGCAGTTTCCGCGTCTGCGGTCCCGCTTCCGCAGAACAAAATATCACATATGCGACTTCCCACTCAAAGGCCATAAACCGCATATGGGTCCACCTCCCGCAGGTGCGGTACCGCGTCTCTGGTTCCTGTAGAAAATCCCAACTTTTGCTTCTGCGGTCTCTGAGCCGCAACTGCGGTTCCCTAACTACAGATGCGAAAATACCAGAAGACAACTGCTGCACAACCTCAACTCCAAAATTTTCCTCCGTTAACCATCAGAATTAATCTCGAGGTCCCCAGGGACCTCGACCAAAGGCATTAACATATCGTAGAACCTCATTCAAACTTGTACCAATCCTTAAACCACCTACAACAACATCGGAAACTCGAATTAATCAAGGATTTGAGCCTAAGAACTCCAAATTTCCTCAAAATACGCTTTCGACAAAAAACCTAACCAAACCACGTTCGAATAACCTAAAATTTTGTACACACGTCACATTCAACACTACGAAGCTACTCCAACTTCTGGAATTCCATTCCGACTCTCAGATTAAAATCTCTCTATCGAACCAGAAGCTTTAAAAAATTCAACTTTCGGCATTTCAAGCCTAAATTAGCTATGGACGTCCAAAACACAATTTGACCAAGCCCCTAAACCCGAAATCACCTAACGGAGCTAACGAAATTATGAGATTTCCATTCAAGGGCCGTCTTCACACTGTTCCGACTACGGTCGATTTTCCAACACTTAAGCTTTCACTTAGGAACTAAGTGTCCCAAAACTCTTCGAAACTCAAAACCGAACATCCCAGCAAATCAAAATAGTAGAAATAAACCTGGGGGAAGCAGTTAATGAGGGATCGGGGCATAAATTCCAAAAACGACCTGCCGGGTCGTTACATAACTAGGGGTGGATGCAATGTGGTGACTACGGATTCAATTGAACCCATAACTTTTGATGCATAGTAGACATTTATGTGTAAAAATTCACATAAATTGTAAAACTAATAGATTTGAATCTATAACTTTAAAAATATAATCGAAAATATTAAAAATCTAAAAAGTTGAACCCATAAAATTTAAATCGTGAATCCAAACATTGAAATTTAAACCCTTTGAAAGTTATGTGGTAGAGGTGGCTATTGATGGAGGTGGTAGTTGCTGGTGGTAGATGTTCCGTAGAGGTTGGCGGTGGAGGTGGTCGGTTGATAATTAGAGCTAGATTCATGATTTAAATATATGAATTCAATTTATAAATTTTTAAAAGTTGAACTTATATTGTATAGTTAAAATTATGGATTAAATCTAATACTTGTTAAGATTTTAATAAATATTTGTATATAAATTTATATTCCATGCCAAAAGTTATAGGCTCAAGCTCAATTAAACCCACAATCGAAAGGCTATATCCGCGGTTGGCAATGGTGGTTATACGTTGAAGACTGATGAGGGCAGTTGTTTAATTGTAATGAATATAGACTGATAGTAAGAAATCACTTTTTACTTGAATTTTTCAATGGACAATATCTTAACAACTTTGAACTGTACAAAATTTGGATGACAAATATATTAAGAGCAAATAAATAGTTACTATAAAAAGAAAAAAAATCATAATTTAATGGACCAAAATCTAAATGATTCACATTCAATACAACTTAGAAGTGGAAATAGAGAGGCCTAACAATTATTTATGTAAACATTCAAACAGTGTTTTAAATAACGTGGCGTAAGGCGAGACGTTTTACATATCCCTCAGTAAGGTGTAAGCTTCGAGATACGGGGTATAGGCCCCACAAATATTTAATTTTTAATATTATATAAAATAATATAATTACAGTAAATATTTATAAATAAGTAAATCAATAAAAAATGTTATACCTTTTAAATTTAATATATTTCAATTTCCTTTTAAATTTTTTGAGCAATTACCAAACTGACTTTGAGAATTTGGGTATTATATGAGGGACATATTCAATAAATTTTATTTCAATTTGGAAAAGTCTTTGGGGCTTAAGCTTCACTAAAAAATGTGCCTCGAACGTCCGGGTGTACGCCCCGAATTACTGGGTGTACGTAGGGGTGTCAATGGTTCGCTTCGGCCGATTATTTTATAAAATTTGTACCATACCAATTTTTTGGTTATTCTATTATGTATAATCAAAATTAGACTTTTAGAAACCATACCAATCATACCGGTTTCTCTTCGGTATCAGTACGGTTCGGTTAATTTTTGGTATTTAAAAAAAAAATTATTTAGAAGTCACTATTAGAAGTAGAATGCAATAACATGCGTACTTCTACAGGACTTAGCAAAATTTTGTAGAAATTTTTATTATTTAAAGGGTGATGAATTAGAAAACATGAAAGATGACCAGAGTATAGATCCATCAACTATTCTACAGCAGTGTAAAGAAAACTAAGCAAAGAAAAAAAAATATAAATAACACAAGTGAAAAAATATTAAGCAAGCTGGGACTCAAGAATAAAACCTATAAAAGCGTCACGACCCAAAACTCAGACCTGGTCGTGATGACGGCTCTCGTGAAGACAAGGCCAGCCGACACAACACCTATATTTACCTTTTAATCATTAATAGCCATTTCAAAGCCTTTAATTAAACAAATATTTCCTAATTTAAGTCTGAATGAACAGTGTGGAAATAACATACCAGCCCTACATCGGGGTGTCATTAGTCATGAGCATCTACTACAACTTCCTAACTATATCAAGACCAACATGGTCGGGAAGGGTCACAATTTATACATAAGGAAGGATAAGGAGGGAGAAAGCAGAGTCGCGATCGTCGGGCAGCTACCTTGCTAACTCCGAAGAAAATGGCCACCAAACTCAGAAAATACCTGAATCTGTGCACAAGGCGCAGGGAGTAATGTGACTAATCCAACCCAGTAAGTAATAAAAGCAAATAAAGTCTGAGTAATAAGAAACAATGAATTCCACATTTATGATAAACTCAATAAGCATAACATGCTTTCAAATCAGAATACGAGTCAATCGTCTCATTTAAAATCCAACTTTTGGTAAAAATCATTTGAAAATACCTTCCAACAGTTTCAGTAGGGGTTTTTATAATAAAAGAGATGAAAACCATAATCTGCCCTTCGGCAAAACATAGTTCGTAAATATCCCCTCGGGCAAAACAAGATTCATAAATACCTCATAACATGAAAATCTTACTGAAAATATAAAGCCAAATCAGTGATTAAATTCTAAACATCTCATAAACCCCAGCTTTTATAAAAGTTGTTTAAAAATATTTGTTCAATATTTTCGATAGAGGCTCAGTATAAAGATGAGTGAAAGCAGTAAACAAATTAGCATATTCGATAGAAACTCACTTTAAAGAGTAGTGAAAATCAATAAGTTCATAAGCAGGCCCCTCGGGCAAAACATCACTCATGTGCATATATATATATATATATATATATATATATATATATATATATATATATATATATATATATATATATATATATATCTATCGTCCCTCAAGCAAGCCTCTCAGTCACTCGTGACTCACCTCTTACCAATCAGCGCTCCCGCTCAGCACTCACACTTAATAGGTACTATATAGTAACCGCTGCGGCGCACAACCCGATTCATATATCTTGTGGATGGCGCTAATTGGGGTGTGTAGACTCCAGAGGGGCTCCTATAACCCAAGCGCTATATCGTTGTGGCGTGCAGCCCGATCCAACATATCCAATATATCGCTGCGGCGTGCAGCCCGATCCATATATATATATATATATATATGTGTGTGTGTGTGTGTGTGTGTGTGTGTGTGTGTGTGTGTTTAAATACTGCAAACTTTCAGAATTATTACTGACTTGGCTTCCTTTTGTTTTCTTTCTTTCTTTCGATTATTCCTATTCCCCAAAGGTTGGTTCATCCATACTGGCATCATCAACTTATCATACAAGATCCAGGGGCCCTCCACCCTCTCCTCCTCCTAGTCCACCAAAAGGCAAGGGAAAAGCAAAAATGAAAGATTTGAACGGCATGAGAAAGGAAATTAACACACAGGTTGAACATGCAGAAACTTCTGATGGTAGGGGTACCCAAGCCCCAAATAAAGTAGTTTCACGGCTCGAACAAAAAATACTGGAACTCCAGGGTGAGCTTGAGCATGTCCAGAATGTGGCAAACCTATCCTTCTCACTTAGCATCTTAGACATCAGTCATCCAAACACTAAGAACCACGCACCACCTCAAAACACACCCAACAAGCACCCACAAAATCCTTCCGTACCATACCATTATACAACTCCATCGCAAAATCAAACTATCCCGTGATAGTACCTGCCAAACACCTACCATACTCTAGAAAACACTCTACCAGTCATTCCTGAACCCCAGAATTCCACCAATGATTACCATTATACTCAAACACCAGTTCACCAAAACAAGCCTATATATATAGAGACCCTACCTCACTCAATTTAACCCATCTCTTATGTACCAGACTCTATTGAAAAGGACATGCTCATTAAGAACCTGGCCGAGGAGCTCAAGAAGTTGACCAATTGAGTTCAAGGAGTATAAAGAGGCAAGGGGATAGAAGGTCTGAACTATAAAGACCTATGCATACATCTGGATGTAAAACTGCCAGAGGGTTACAAACCTCCCAAGTTTGAGATATTTGACGGTATAGGTGATCCCAAGGTTCGTCTAAGGACCTATGTGACAAGCTTGTCGGGGTCGGAAAAGATGAAAAGATCCGAATAAATCTTTTTATGAGGAGTCTTATGGGAGACGCCTTGTCCTGGTACATTAGCCAGGATCCTAAGAATGGTCCAACTGGGTGAGTATGGCATTTGATTTCATGGACCGATTTGGGTTCAACATAGAGAATGCACCAGATGTCTTCTGCATTCAGAATCTCAATAAGAAGCCCACCGAGACTTTTCGCGGGTATGCTACTCGTTGTAGGTTAGAAGCGGCCAAAGTCAGGCCAGCATTGGACGAGGAACAGATGAACAAGTTCTTTGTCAGAGCACATGATCCGCAATACTATGAAAGATTAATGTTATTGAAAATCATAAGTTCTCTGACATCATCAAACTTGGTGAAAGGATCGAAGAAGACATCAAGATCGGGATGGTAACAAACTTTGAGGCATTGTAGGCCACTACTAAAGAATTATAGTCAGCTCCACTTACACATCAAGCACCTCCACCTACATATCAACCGTCACCTCCACCTATATATTAACCCTCATCTTACAGATATTCCCAACCAGCCACTGCCTATCACACCTATAATTCCCAACCATCTCATTTTCAGTCACCTCCAAATCATTAAAACTACCCAAGTCCGTGATCTAATTTTGACCGCAGACCACCCAAACAATACACTACCATTGCTGAACCCATCGACCAACTATATGAAAAGTTGAAGGTTGCCGGTTACGGCACTCCTATCCCTGTTGTGGCTACAGAGAACTCATCCTAATGGGTTAACCCAAATAAGACTTTTGCATACCATTCGAGCATGAAAGGGCACACCATCGATGAATGTCGCACATTGAAGGGAAAAATTTAGGCTTTGATTGACAACAAGGCCATCCAAGTAAAGGAGGCTATGCCTAATATCCGCAATAACCCCTCCCAAATCACAGGGGTGAAGGTGTTAATGTGATAGAAATGGATGAAGAATGGGATCCGGAGGGATCAATCAAACTTATCAAAGAGGGTGACGACCCCAAGAAGCATGCAGTCACACCAATCCCATTATAGTGCAGATATAGCCGCCAGTGGAGGTCGAGGTAACGGAATTAGTACCATTTAAAGTTGTGCACCAAGGCTGTACCGTGGGATTATGTGGCTGAAGCGAGAAGAAAAGGAAAAACCAAAATGGGAGAATCTGGTGCTGCACAAGGGATGACTAGGACTGGAAGGGTCTATACACCTGAGAATTCGGGAGAGCCTACCAAATAGGCCTCTAATAGACCTCCCATTATAGAAACAGGTCCATATGACCTCTGGAGGAAAGTATAAGCAAAGAAGCATTCAGTTATCGATCATCTAAACAAGACTCCTGCTAAGATATCTATCTTGTCGCTACTGCAGAATTCAGAAACACATAGGAACGCACTGATGAAAGTATTGGATGAAGCATATGTGCCCAATAACATCATAAGTAGAGAAATGGCTAACATGGTAGGAAAGGTACTGAAAAGTCACAAACTCACTTTCCACGAGGATGAGTTGCCGCCTGAGGGTTTGAGTCACAATAAGTCATTGCATATCACAGTGCAATGTGAAGACTACTTCATTATTAGGGTCTTAATCGATGGAGGATCCAGTCTCAATATTTGCCCATAGACAACACTGAAGAGGTTGGGCAAAGGCTTATACGAGATACGAGAAGGGACCATGAACGTGAAGGCATTTGATGGGTCTCAAAGAGCTACCATCGGGGAAATTAATCTCTATCTGCAGATGGGGCCTACGTGGTTTGATGTCGATTTTTAGGTACTGGACATATCTGCATCCTACAATCTGTTGTTGGGACGACCATGGATATACACCGCTGGGGCTGTGGCATCAACTTTGCATCAGGCAGTGATGTTTGAGTGGAACACAGGAGGTGATTATCCATGGAGATGGGAGCAACCCCATTTACAACCGTCAGACTATCCCAGTGGTTGAGAATAAAAGAAGGCTCAGTCGAGAAACTTATCATCATATCGAGTGTGTTAATGCAATCGAAAAAGTTAAGTGGTAGGATAGAAAGATAGCAAGATAGCAAGCATGATAAACTAGAGAGGATATGAGCCTGTCAAAGGTCGTGGCAAAAATCTTCAAGGCATTTCCAAGCCAATACAGCCGAAGCGTCACAGCACTACCTTTGGCCCGAGATACCGATATACTTGGCAAGAGTACAAAAACTGGCCACCACCATGGAATGGTCTGTACTATCCATTGGAGTAGCCTATATTGCACTTGAGTCAGACGTTCCAACAAGCCGACATTATATGGGGACTAGAGGAGGAAGCAGCACTGGCAGCCTTAAGGAACCTGTTCTTGGAGAATGAGGACATGGACTATTGTGTAATTGTTGAGGAGGAGGAGGAGGAAGGCCCGACCATCCGGGCTGTGGAGAAAGGATCATTCCTTAAGAATTGGACTGTCAGACCATCCAGGGCCCGACGAGTCCCAGGGTAGCAAGGCTGAACAACATTGTTTTGTTTATTTTCTAAGAAAAATGATTTCCCTTTTAGGAATTTTATTTTGAATAATATTTCCAATGTTCCGAAACGTTGTTTAAATAATCAAAAAACGCTTTTATGCTTCAATGAATCAATATTTATTATTACCATTTTTCTCTCATGTCTTTATCTATACAACATTACCATTTCCTGTCTCGATGAACCAACAACTGTGACATATAATGAGATGACGTAACAAAAATATAGTTATTCGAAAGAAGAATATGTCATACCCGAGGAAATTGTCAGAGAAGTAGAAGACTTTGAGAACAAGCCTAAGTCCAATTTGGACAAAACAGAAATAATCAACTTGGGAGATTATGAAATTGTCAAAGAAACCCGCATCAGCATGCACTTGTCGCCATCAAAAAAAGAAGAGTACACACAGTTTTTGAAAGGGTATGAGGACATTTTTGCATGGTCATACGATGATATGACCGGGTTAAGTACATCCATTGTGGCTCACAAGTTGCCCACAAACCCAACGTGTCCACCAGTAAAGCAGAAACTCAGGAAATTCAAGCCTGATATGAGTCTGAAAATCAAGGAGGAGGTTATTAAGAAAATTAAGGCCAAGATCCTCAGGTTGGTTGAATACCCAACTTGGCTATCCAACATCATGCCAATTCCAAAGAAGGATGGGAAGGTCAGGGTCTGTGCTGATTATCGGGATCTCAATAGGGCCAGCCCAAATGATGATTTCCCACTTCAACATACACATCCTAATTAACAATTGTGCCAATCATGAACTCTAGTCACTTATGGATTGTTTTGACGGTTACCATCAGATCTGGATGGACGAAAAAAATGCTTAGAAAGCGGCTTTCATTACACCATGCGGAGTATACTGTTATAAGATGATGCCATTCGGTCTGAAGAATGCTGGGGCCACAACATATATGAGGGCTATGACTACCATTTTCTATGACATGATACATAAGGAGATCGAGGTATATATGTATGACATCATCATCAAATCCAAGAAAGAAACATATCATATAGCCGATTTAAGGAAGTTTTTGACAGACTGCGGAAATATAACTTGAAACTAAACCCCGCAAATACGCATTCGGGGTTCCTTTTGGAAATTTACTTGGGTTCATTGTTAGCTGCCAAGGGATAGAATTAGATCCATCAAAAGTCAAAGCCATCCAGGAGCTACTGCTGCCGAAGAGCAAGAAAGATGTAATAAGTTTTCTAGGACGGCAAAACTACATCAGCTGGTTTATAGCCCAGTCCACAGTCATATGTGAGAAAAGTTTCAAGATGTTAAAGAAAGAAGCTGCAGCTAGTTGGACCGTAGAATGTCCAGAGCCTTCAAAAAAATAGTCAAGTAGAGATAGTTCACACCGGGGCAGTTGGTGTTGAAGAAGATCTTTGTGCATCAGGATGAAGCCAAAGGGAAATTCTCTCCCAACTGGCAAGGCCCTTACATGGTTCACAAAGTATTGACAGGAGGAGCCCTCATACTTGCAGAAATGGACAGAGAATTCTGGCCAAAATAGTTCAACTCAGATGCAGTCAAACGATACTATGTGTAACTATTTACATTTTCACAAAATGATATAAATTGAACTACGCTCTACCTAATTCCCGTTTAAGAGGGGATACGTAGGCAGCTCTGTGGGTTCGGTCACAATTCAGTAAAAATCCTATTTTTCCCCACAATTAGAAATTGGGCCAGAATTTTGAGGAGGACCCTCAAAATTCTGAAGCAATTTTAGCTGATCGCAGCATGTGCAGTAGTCAGACGTGTCCATCTAACTGGGGCAGAAATTTTAGGAGGACCCTCAAAATTCTATAGCAGGAGGGGTTGCGATGTCTCGTATCATGTCATAGTCACTGGTTCATCTAACCAATTTCTAAAATAATATATTTTTATTACGTCTTTGAAAACTATGCATGTTTGCTTGTAAAATAACTCTGTTTAGCCAATGTTGCCCCAATGATTTGAACAGGACCTTCGGACCAAGCAAATCAAGCCAAGCAAGCCGACGGAGGCACGAACCGACCTTCCCCTTTACCGAACTTACGATTTTTCTTTGGATGTAGGAGCGAAGAATATACATGCCTCCAAGTCACAATCTTCATAACAACCATGATACTGAAATTTATTACCAGCTAAGAAAACTCTGCTATCACCTGCTATTTATTCTATTTTTGCATGGGACTAAGCCCTGTCCCAAATCCTGAGTGAGGCTAAGCCCCGCCTCCATTTTGTATAAGGCTAAGCACTGACTTCCATTTGCATGGGACTAAGACTTGTCCCGAATCTTACATGAGACTAAGCTATGTCCGTATCTGCATGAGGCTAAGCCTTGCTTCCATTTCTATATAAGGCTAAGCTCTATCGTCCATTCGCATGGGACTAAGCCCTGTCTCGAATCTTGCATGAGACTAAGCTCTATATCCATCTGCCTGAGGCTAAGCCCTGCCTCCATACGTGCATAAGGTTAAGCTCTGCCTTCTATTTATATGGGACAACCCTATCCCGAATTCTGCATAAGGCTAAGCCCTGCCTCCATTTCGCATAAGGCTAAGCATTGCCTTCCATTTGCATGGGAATAAGCCTTGTCCCGAATCTTGCATAAGACTAAGTTCTGTCTCCATCTGCATGAGGATAAGCCCTACCTCCATATCTGTATAAGGCTAAGCTCTGGCTTCCATCTGCATGGGACTAAGCCCCGTCCCGAATATTTCATGAGGCTAAGCTCTGCCTCCTATTTGCATAAGGCCAATCATCGCCTTTATTTGCCAATACTAAGCACTGTCTCTCTAACACTATCTATTTGTTCCTCTTTCGGGCTAAGCTCTACCCTCAACTTCACAAGACTAAGCCTTGTCTTGTTGATTTTAGAATCATGTTATTGCATCTCATGGGCTAAAATATTGCCAACTTGTCTAAAGTGTCATTATCTAAAGGCATCATCATCAAAGCCAGAAGACACCATGCCATGGCCTGAGGATCTCTCAAATTTGCATATCATTATTCAAAGGCTTCATGGTTCGGAGGCACAATTTTCATAGCTCGAGAACATCATTTTATGGCCTGCGAATACCCTACCAACAATTCATGGCCCAGGACATCATGGTCTAAGGACGTCATCCTCAACCGTCCAAAGACAATCTTTCATGGTCTAAAGGGAATTGCATCATCTATATACTCGCATGCATTTGTTTTTAAGTTTTGCAAGTAATCTAGGAGGTAATCGTTCTTCAAACAGGAGCGTCTTTCGCTCCGGTTTCCACTCATACCATTTTTGCTTTGCAAATATAATTGATTCCCATCAATTACCCACCTTACTCTGTGATATCCAGCTATCTTCCCTATAATACATCCGTTACACTCCAGAATCACAACCATAACTCTGTCCGACATTACCCTTTGCAAAAGAACCTTTGCTGAAATTGGCTACCATTCCTATAACAATTCCATCAGTATCAGTCACTGTTTGGTCCAGAACTATACATTGCCTGATTCTTGTAAAACCAGGGATATGTAGGCAACTCAAAGGCCAGGGTTCGACCTCTATTTTTTTCAAACATCCCATTCGGTCAAAATTGGTCATCATTTCTTTACTTGAAAACTCTTTCATCCTTCTGGGGTAAAGAAGGAAAGTTGTTGATACCCAATTTTTTTCCTATAATATTTTTCAAAATGCATATATATTGCCAAAAACTATGCATAGCACAAATTAATATTTTTCCATAATTTTTGCATTTTTAAGGGTTTTAATTAATTTATCCTAGGATTTTTATTTATATAAACAATTACCAATTGCATCACAAATAGTTTTATAATAATTTATGGCTTAATTTTATTATTTGCATTTGTACTAAGTTTTAATAATTTCACACATTGCCATATTTGTATTTTTGGGGTTATAATTGCGATAACTTTATAATTATAGCACATGCATGCATTATTACATTATTTTACAAGAAAATAGCTTTTTTATTTTTTAATTACTAAGTGATTGTTTTTAAAATATTTCTAGGCAAGAAAATCATTTTTTTATAATCTGCTAATTACTTTTATCAATTAAATGGATATTTATCAAATAGCCCTTTTTATTTTTTCGAACTTAGCCTATTAAACTAGCCCAATTTCAATTCCCCAATCCCAATCCAACTAGAACCAAGCCCAAATCCACCCCAGCCCAAACCTAAAAACTCTACCCTGCCCCAAACCCCTTTGATCTTGGTCGTTGATCATAGAGATCAACGACCACTGTTTCCCCTTTTCTTTTTTAGTGCAAAACACCCCAAAACCCTAGTCATTTGTCGCCACCAACCGCGAAAAACCCTCTTTTCTCTAGTTATCTCTGAGACCAAACTCTAACCTTAATTACCGCCACCTAAACCTAGACCTAATCCCTTCGATTCCTTCCTGTTCTATGAGGTTCCACAATTATTTCTGTAATGACCCAACGGGTCGTTTTGACCTTTTGTACTTCGTTCGCCAGTTCTTAGGCATGACTAGCTTCGTGTGATGTATTATGACTATAAAAATCATCGATTTTGGTTTTCAGGATAATCAAAATAGATTTTAAAGAACAATTCTCAATTTGAAGCTTTAAGTTTGAAAAGTTTGACCAAGTTTTGACATTTTAGTATTCGATCTCGGATTTGGATATCTAGGATATTTTTAGCTCTATTAGGTGATTTTGGACTTGGGAGAGCGTCCGGAATTTATTTTGGAGGTACGTGGTAGATATAGGCTCGAATTGATGAATTGAAAATTTGGCATTTTTCGGTTGGCAGTGGAAATTTTGATATCGGAGTCGGAATAGAATTCTGGAAATTGGAGTATGTTCGTTGTGTCATTTATGACGTGTGTGCAAAATTTCAGGTCGTTCGGACGAGGTTTGATATGCTTTTTGGTCGAATTCGGAATTCGGAAGTTTTGGAATTCTTAGACTTTAATCTGAGGGTGATTCGATATTTTGATGTTGTTTTGAGCATTCTGAAGATTGGAACAAGTTTCAATGATATTATGGGGTGTGTTGGCATGTTTGGTCGAGGTCCCATAAGGCTCGGATAAGTTTTGGAAGATTTTGGTGTTTTGAGCATAAGCATGTAATGATCCAAAGGTCTATTTTTAGTTCTAGATATCGAAATTTAATTTCGAAACTTTTGGGATTTTGATAATGACTTATAGGAGTGATCTGAAAAGTTTGGTCTAATTTCATCAAGTCGCGATTGAGTATTTGATGCGAATCATGAGTTAATTATTTAACAAGCGAAATGAATATCGCACTGAGCAAATGAGCTACGAATTGAGTTTTGATTGAAGTATTATGTTCGTATTATTATTTTGACTCATAGAAACAAAAATCATCGAATTCCGAATTTGTATAATGGAGTTAGAGCCTTTTTAGTGAAATTAAAGACTGTTGTTGCATATGATCTGGTGTGCACCTTTAGCAACCAGATTGGACCACTTTTAGCGACTGAAAATGGCTTTTAACGACCAGAATCAGATTTATTAATGTTGTTCTGGTTTTTTTGCTCATTTTGACTTTTTTGGGGTGAAAGAACACAGCTTGGGGCAATTTTTGAGCAAGAAGTCATCGAAAATCTTGAGGTAAGTCACTTGTGATAATTTCTACTCCATACTATTGAATTATCATCGGATAATCCAACTAGATTACATGTTTTTGAGGTGTAAATTGGGATTTGGACCTAGAGATTTGAAAATAAGATTTAAAGATTTGGAGGCCGAATTTTTATCGGAATTGAGTAATTTTGGTATGGTTGGACTCGTGGTTGAATGGTTGTCGGATTTTGTGAGTTTTGCCGGATGCCGAAGTGTGGGCCAGGGGCCCTAGTTTGAGCTAAATTTAGGATTTTTGGTCTAATTTGATAATTTCCATAAGGGATTAATTCCTTTTGCGTATATTGGTGATAATATACTGATTTTGGTTAGATTTAGAGCATTTGGAGGCCGAGTCGAGCGGCGAGGGCATTGCGGAGTAGAATTTCATCCGGATTGAGGTAAGTAATGATTGTAAATGTTGTCCTGAGGGTATAAAACCCCGGATTTCACATCGTTGTGCTACTTTGAGGTGACGCACACACTAGATGACGAGTGTGGGGTCGTGCACCGTTGGGGATTGTGACTTAGTCCATCCCATATGATTGTTTAACCACGTATTTGATTGAAAATTGTTTGCTATTATCATATTTTGGGTTGAATGCCATATTTGGGTCTCGTGCCAACTGTTTTGGACCCTTAGGGGATTTTTACTACTATTCCTTACTGTTTTGACTTCATATTTGTACTCAGTCATGCTGTATTCAATTGTTTTCATAACTCAGCCATGTTTACTCCATTTTTGACATTTTTAAATGATATTGTGGGCTGAGTATCATGTTTTCCTATACCCAAGTGTCTTTTAGAGATTTCTGACTAAGTGATGCCGACAGCCTGTGTTGTGAGGTTATTTTGGGATCGGGCTGCGCACTGCAGTGGTATTGTACTTATTCATGATTATGAGGTAGAGGGCATGATTTGTTATGCCACGAGATGGCTTGATATGAGGCCGAGAGCCTGTTTGATTATGCCACGAGATGTCTTGTTATTGCGCTTGGGCTGTAAGGAGCCCCTCTCGGAGTCTGTACACCCCCAATGAGCACGGTTACCTAGTGTGAGTGTTATAATGTAGCCTAAGGGGCTGTTTTTATTTCATATTGTTGACCGAGGGGATGTTCTTGATCCTTGTTTTGCCCGAGGGGAGGTTCTTGATTTATGTTATAACCGAGGCTGATTACGAGTGATTGTGAGGTAGCCCGAGGGGCTGGTTCTGTTGATATTATACCCAAGGGGCAGTTTATGGTACATGTTTTTCCCGAGGTGTTGTTTACATTTTTATCATTTTTACTCACTATTTTGCCAATCGTTTGAAACTATTGAAAGTTGTTTTGAAAGGTTTTTTTGAAACTGAACAAGATTTATGAAGTAAATAATTTCTGTACTGTGTTTTAAATGTCCTGCATTTGTTGTAGCATTTTGACGTGGTTTACATGTTTTCTTACTACTCATCTTTCATTTTCTTTTATTACTTACTGAGTTGGCATACTCACGTTACTCTCTGCACCTTGTGTGCAGATTTAGTTATTTCTGAACCTGGTAGTGGGGGTTGATTGCTCAGTGGAAGAGTCATCGGAGTTAGCAAGGTAGCTGTTGACGTTCGCAGCCCTACTCTTCTCCCTCTTGTCTTCCTTATATTATTTTAGTATATTTTTAGACTCTTTATCGTATTCAGACATTAGTAGATGCTCATGACTTGTGACACCCCGATGTCAAGCTTGTATATTGATTCTGCACTATTCGTTTAGACTTACATTATGAGATATTTGATTAATTAAAGGCTTAAAAATGACTTTTATTGATAAATGGTTAATTCGAAAGTTGTGTCGGCTGGCCTAGTTTCACGATATGCACCATCATGACCGGGTCAATTTTAGGGCCGTGACAAGTTGCTATCAGAGCCTAGGTTACATAGGTCTCACGAGTCATGAGCATGTTTAGTAAAGTCTCGGGGATCGGTACAGAGACGTATGTACTTATGCTCGGGAGGCTCCAAAATCTTTAGGAAAAACTTCATATTCTTTAATTCTTATCGTGTGTCATTGATTCATCTTTAAATGTAACTCTTGAAATAGGATACTGCGGACGTAACTCTTGATTCATCTTTATCGTATGTACTTATGATCACGCCCAAGTATATCCTCTAAATAGGATTCTGCAGAAGTTGCAAATAAAACCCGTGTATTACGCCCAGGGTCGAATCCACAGAGAGTCAACCTAACAACTGCTACCTTTAGACCCACTCAATTCTTTAGAACCAGCTTCCAAATACTTTTGAAT
>MU669005.1:45438-66812 GCA_026770625.1 Nicotiana glauca
TTTTTCTTCCACTTTTGATTCCAAAATTGCTCCTTAGCCTTCCTTAACCATTTTGTACCTACAATTCATGAAAAACATTAATAAGAGCATTTTGTCATCATATATATCATCAAAACAACATAAGAATGTGATTATTTAAGGCGTGATTATAGTCAAATTCACCTATTATCAGCTCGGGAGGCTCCAAAATCTTTAGGAAAAACTTTACATTCTTTAATTCTTATCGTGTGTCCTTGATTCATCTTTAAATGTAACTCTTGAAATTCCTTCCACGCATTCATATGTGCACATGAGCGCTCGTTATTAGCTGTGCATTGATGGCTTATGATTTTCTGGTTGAGGAGCGAGATATGATCTTGGCATGTTGATGATGGGCTAGTTTGGAGGATTTGAGGCCGGATTTTGCCTGTAGTTTGAGCACTGAGGCTTTGATTGTGTGAGCACGTGGTTTTGGATTTTTATGTTCGGTATTGTCCCTATTAGTGGAAGTGATGGCTGCATGGCTACGTGATGATCATGATGTGTTTATATGATTTGGATGTGATGAGAAGGGTTTGCTTGATGGTAGAAAGAACTATTTGGTGCTTGAATTCTATCTTTATTTGATGTGTAGCCCCAAATTATGGGTGTGTTAAAGGATCTTTCCATGTTTTCTAGTTGGGGAATAAAGCAGATTTCATGTTGTGATATGAGTTCAGACTCGGGAAGATTAAGTGATTACGTAATGTTTATGACGGTGGAAAGGTATAAAGAGATGTTAATTTGAGGCAAAGCTGGTGTGTTATCTCCTATGAAATGTTTTGAAGTTTATGTGATCCTTATGTTGTTTGTTGAAAGGTCTCTTTTACCAGTGAAATATATGCGTTGCAATTTGAATTCGGGTTGCTTAAGAGAGTGGGCTTGACTGTTATGAGGGTGAATGCGAGAATTGCAGAAGATTTGAAGTACTAGATGGTCTGTGTTGCACGACAATATGAAGGATTGAATTTAATCTCACTATGGTATTATGGCAGTAATAGAGTATATGCATTATGAGTTATTATGTGTTTTGATCTATGGCTTTGAGCCAAGTGGGGGAGTCTGCTACTGATTAGTTGATTGCACGATTATGTGCTATGTTGGTTCCAGTTTGAGGCGTATTGGTAAATCAGTTATGGCTTACAGAGGATGAGAGCGAGGATGGCTGGAGTAAAGGAAATTTCAATAAAGGTTATGTTATGTTTTATGGGTGTATGAGAATCATGGAATGACTTAAGTTTTTTGGTACAGGATGTACGGTGCATAGAACATAAAGTTGCTTAGTTGCATTAAGGTAAGGTTACATTCTACGGTGTTGGAGTGCTAAAAGGGGACAAATAGTTTTGGTCTGTTTGGTCAGTCTAATTGAGATTTGAGCAGAATGGATGACTCTCGAGAATGGTTCCAATGGATTATAGTTTATATGTATTAATCGGGGATCTTCGGGATGTGTAATTGGCTAAAAATTGAGAATTTTATGCGAGGATGCCAAGACTTGTGGCATTTCTATATCATTATAGATTCTACATATCAATATCAGAAAGGTAGAGGTAAAGGCTTTAGATTCGCATGAAGTCTCTTCAAGGTAAGTATTTTGAATGTGGTTCTTTTGGGGATATTTGAGGGAGAATTCAGCGACTTATGAACCTTAGACGGTATGGTGTTAATGCTAAAGTTCGTGGGACAAGTTTTGGTTAAGGATAGTGGTGTACTAGCAAGGAAACATATCAATTTGAAGGCAATTCGAAAGGAACTTAGAGAATTAGGACAGCTTGGTAGTAGGTTAGATCGACATGGTAATGGATATGAACATTTTTTGGGTGCTTATGATGCGGTGTGGTTTTACAGGTATTTCGTGGCAATGCTCTTAGGTTTTGATGGCTTGCGTAGCTTGGTTGAGTTAAAGGAATTCAGTCTAGACGGTTGGGTTGTGTGACAGTGGGATTCAGAGAGTTCTTGATGGTTTCTACCATAGTTACAGAGGTATATTTTCTACTGGCATGAGAAGCATGTGATGTGTAGTGATTTTCTTTTAGATGGGTTCAAATGGAAAAGTTCTTGGCGGTTGAGTACGTAGTTGCTTGAAGCTCGGAGTGGACTATGAAGTACTCATATTTATCATAGGATATCATGGTATATGCAGTATGTTGTGTAGGGTTGAGATTTGCGTGTGTAAGGTCGCGATTCGGTTTGAAAGGAAGGTCATAAATTCTTAAGCAGCATGGACGATTCTATATGACTAGATAAATGATATCACTGATTGGTGTGGCTTGATGAGGGTACACATTTCAGAAAGGGCAATGTGTTTGACTTATGGATACTTCATTGGTATTGCGGCACTATCTTATCTGATCGACTGCTGATATTCGAAGTTTGCTTGGTGGCACAAGAGAACTTTTGGAGTACCCTCGTGGAATGATCGAGTATTAGAGGTGTGTTAGGTATTCGGGTGGTGGAGTTAGGATTGGATATGGTGATTCGTGTACTTTATTGACTTGGAGACTAGTAGTTCTCATAAATAGGTTATTTTGTGGTTGTGGACTATAAAGATGTGGGCAAAGCCAGTCAAATGTTGTACATGCCATGATTCAGTGATTGTGAATTTTTGAAAAGTTATTCATCTATTATGGGTGGCCAGAGTTGATTTGGGGTTCATTGGTAGGCTAAATATGGATGGGTGTTCTACATCAAGTCGGGTATGTTGACATTGAAATGATATTGTTGAGGGATGTGCCATTCGATTGTCATTGAGCTTATTCATTTTAGGGGAGATCAATAAATTACCTTTCCATGTTGCGAGGCGTTAGGATTTGTTGGTTATAGGCACATGTGGTGCAATTTTATTAGGGTCTCTTAGTGGAATTCAAGCAGGAAGAGTATTGGGTATTTCTCGGTGGATGGCGTATCAGTTGTGTCCTTCCGAGTTTGTGTGATGTTATGTCATTTTGCCTCGCCGTGGTTATGATGATTTTCTTTTTGTATTAGACATCAAATTATGCATGGTTTTTCATTTTGAGTATAGCGACTCGAGGTGTTTCATGCGAACCGATGTTTGGATAGGGTCGCGCGTTGTAGCAAAGTTATATGGAGGTATGATCCTTCAGGTTAGATTTTTTTGTTCTGGTTCTACGTTGTGTGATGTGTTCTCAGCATTGTGTGGTGTTGGTACTGCTGATCTTGCGGTACATCTCTCTAATTTGAGTTATTTTTCCACGATTTGAGTACATTTGGACTATTGATTATTGGTGTGCGGGTTGCATGGATTGTGGATTTAGATTTTATTGATGTGTCATGTCATTAGAGAAGTCGTGTTGGATGAGATAGCGACATTGGGATCTAGAATGAATACTATCAGATTCGATTTCAGCATGTTGGAAGGATAATATCAGGATTCAGCTTAGAAATTTACTATGGTCCTTGCCAAAGAGAAGGATCTTCATGAATGGTTGATCTGAGGAATGATTATGATTCTGTCTGTTTCTTTCATCATTGGTAGTATGCGAAATTGTTGGAATGAGACTTTAATTGGTAAGAGGTTTATTATCGATATTCGGTTATTGTGTGCATCTATCGTGATTACAAGTTATCGCTACAAGTGTTAGAGTTATGGGGTATATCATGTAATTGCATCTAGGGTTGCATATGTGGTTTGATACAGCTTGTTCGTACTTATTCAGTGTATAGATGTGAGATTCTGATCTTATAGATAGTTTCGAAAGTGGAAAATTGGTTCTAAGGTTACGGGCTAGGGTGAATTGTGAAATTTCAGTTATGTTGTGTTATCGGACCTGTATGGGATAGGGTGACGTGGGATCACCCCCGGGTATGTGCATGGTAAGGTTACACAGCGATTTGATGGTTTTTAGAACAACCCTGAGCACGTTCGAGGACGAACGTATATTTAAGGGGGGGGGGGATGTAACAACCCGACCGATTGTTTTGAGCTTTTGTACTTCGGTCGCCAAATGTCGGGCATGACTAGCCCCGTTTGATGAATTATAAGTATGTAAATTGTCAGTTTCGGTTTTCAGGATAATCGAAATAAATTTGGAAGAACAATTCTCAGTTTGAAGTTTTAAGTTTGAAAGGTTTGACCAAGTTTTGACTTTTTAGTATTCGATCTCGGATTTGGATCTCTATGATTTGGTTAGCTCTGTTAGGTAATTTTGGGCTTGGGAACGCATCTGGAATGTATTTTGGAGGTCCGTGGTAGACTTAGGCTCGAATTGGCGAAATTAGAAATTTGGCATTTTCCGGTCGGTAGTGGAAATTTTTATAGCAGGGTCGGAATGGAATTCCGGAAATTGGAGTAGGTCTGTTGTGTTCTTTGTGATGTGTGTGCAAAATTTCAGGTCATTCGGACGGGATTTGATATACTTTATGATCGAATTCGGAATTCGGAAGTTTTGGAATTCTTAGCCTTGAATCCGAGGGTGATTCAATATTTTGATGTTGTTTTGAGTGTTCTGAAGGTTGGAACAAGTTTGAATAATGTTATGGGGTGTGTTGGCATGTTTGGTCAGGGTTCCATGAGGCTCGGATAAGTTTTGGAAGATTTTGGCGTTTTAAGCATAAGCATGTAATGATCCAAAGGTCTATTTTTAGTTCTAGGGATAGAAATTTGATTTCGAGACTTCTGGGATTTTGATAATGAATTATATGAATGATCTAGAAAGTTTGGTCTAATTTTATCAAGTCGCAATTGATTTTTGACACTAATCATGAGTTAATTGTTTCACAAGCGAAATGGGTATCGCACTGAGAAAATGAGCTCAAAATTGAGTTTCGATTGAAGGACTATGATTGTATTATTATTTGTGACTCATAGGAACAAGAATCATCGAATTCCGAGTTCGTATGATGGAGTTAGAGCCTTGACTACTGGTGCATCATATCTGGTGTGCACCTTTAGCAACCAAATTGGACCACTTTTAGCAACCGGAAATGGCTTTTAGCGACCAGAATCAGATTTATTAATGTTGTTCTAGTTTGTTTGCTCATTTTGACATTTTTTGGTGAAAGAACAGGGTTTGGGGCAATTTTTGAACAAGAAAGCATGGGAAATCTTGAGGTAAGTCACTTGTGATCATTTCTACTCCATAATATTTAATTATTATCGAATAATCCAACTAGATTACATGTTTTTGAGGTATAAATTGGGGATTTGGACCTAGGGGTTTGAAAATAGGATTTAAAGATTTGGAGGCCGAATTGTTGTCGGAATTTAGTAATTTTTGTGTGGATGGATTCGTGGTTGAATGGGTTGTCGGATTTTGCGAGTTTTGTCGGATTCTGAAGCGTGGGCTCGGGGACCGGGTTTGAGCCAAATTTAGGATTTTTGGTCTAATTTGATAATTTTCTTAAGGAATTCATTCCTTTAGCATATATTGATGATAATATACTGATTTTGGTTATATTTAGAGCATTTGGAGGCCGAGTCAAGCGGCGAGGGCATTGTGAAGTAGAATTTCATCTAGATTGAGGTAAGTAATGATTGTAAATTTTGTCTTGAGAGTATGAAACCTTGAATTTCATATCGCTGTGCTACTTTAAGGTGACGCACACGCTAGATGACGAGCGTGGAGTCGTGCACCATTGGGGATTGTGACTTAGTCCATCCCGTATGATTGTTTAATTGCGTATTTGATCGAAAACTATTTGTTATCATCATGTTTTGGGCTAAATGCCATATTTGGGTCTCGTGCCAACTGTTTGGGATCCTTAGGGGATTTTACTACTATTCCTCACTGTTTTGACTTCATATTTGTACTCGGTCATGCTGTATTCTACTGTTTTCATAACTCAGCCTGTTTACTCCATTTTTGACATTTTGAACAATATGTGGGCTGAGTATCATGTTTTACTATACCCAATTGGCTTTTAGAGATTTTTGACTGAGTGAGGCTGAGGGCCTATGTTGTGAGGTTATTATGGGATCGGGCCGCGCCGCTGCGGTATTGTACTAATTTCTTATTATGAGGCCAAAGTCCTGATTTATTACGCCACGAGGTGGCTTGATATGAGGCCGAGAGCCTATTTTATCATGCCATAAGATGGCTTGTTATTGCGCTTGGGCTGTAAGGATATAAAAGTAAATGAAAGTCGAGCAGTAACAAAACACGTAAACCATGTTAAAATGCTACAACAATGCAGGACATTTCAAACACAATACAGAAACCATTTACTTCGTAAATCATGTTCAGTTTCGGAAAAACCTTTTAAAACAACTTTCAATAGTTTAAAATGAGTGATAAAATAGTGAGTAAAAATGATAGAAACATAAACAGCCCCTCAGCCAAAACATGTACCATAAACTGCCCATCAGGCATAATATAAAAAAAAAACTAGCCCATCGGGCTACCTCACAATCACTCGTAATCAACCCCTCGGGCATAACATGAATCAAGAACCGCCCCTCTGGCAAAACATGGATCAAGAACAGCCCTTCGGGCAACAATATGAAACAACAACAGCCCCTCGGGCTACATCATATCACTCACACTAGGAACTCGTGCTCACTAGGTACCCGTGCTCACTAGGGTGTACAAACTCCGGGAGGGGAGTCGGACATCCAACGATAGGCATGGGCTAGAAGACTCCTAGGTTTTCTGTCAAAGTTTTTACAAGGCAATTCTACAATACTTGGACAGCTATGGCTGAAGGTACGTTCCTTGTTTAATTTTCGCTGCGTTGGATCTATGTTTGTATTGGAATTTCAATATGTGGAGTCTTATTTCTCAACTCAGCCTAGTGACCCACTTTAAATTTCTTTATCTTAATTTATTACATCAAGCTACTATCTTTTTGGGGATTTTTTTGAGGAATTTTTATCTCATATAGAAAAGGTTAACACCTTATTTATTTTAAATAAATAAAATTTAAAAAAATTTATATTCAATAGATACCTTTTAAGGTTTATAGCAAAATATTTAATTTTGGTTACCTCCTAGCTCTAAGCCACTAAATACGCTATTCAGTTACACTATTTTCTTTCTCTCTCTACTTTGATACATCCCATTCTCTTCCCTCATCCCACTAAAATTTCCGATATCCTCCTCCTTCCACCGGATTTGTGCAAAGTATGAAAGATTCAAAAGGTAACCAAACACTTTATTGGTGATATTATGTGCAAATTATGAAATATTCCAAACAGTTTGGGTGTATGTCTTCTATGAATTTGCCGCCGATAAAGGTTCATGTTGAGGAAAATCAAAAGGGTGGAAATTTTAAGGGAGCAATTTTCACAGATGACTCTTGGGGTAGTGAAGCAGAAGCATGAGGAAGGAGGATTTGTGTATCTTCGCCTCCTGCGACGTCTATTTTAGTGTCGGTGACGGCTGTTTCCGGCATGCAACAACACATCTACAGTTGCCTCCGCAATTGCAACCAAAGCTTGTTATTCCATCTGATTTGACTTTCCCTGATTCAGTTTCAAATCAACTTTATCAATCCAGAGCAATTCCACATGACATCCACGCCACAACTTTATCTTTCGCGATGAAGAAGAACATTTCTTTAAATATATTTCAATTTAATTCCAACGTATTACGTTGTATTTTCATGTATTTCATTGCATTCATTGTCTTTTTTTTTCATTATAATTTAATGTATCTCGCTGTATTCCATGTATTTTATTGTATTCTCTGTATTTTTTTAATTGTATTTCAATGTATTCCACTGTATTCTATGCATTTCATCGTATTAACTGTCTCGCTATATGCTATGAATGTATTCATAAGTTTTTTTAATTAATATAATTTATGTTCAGATGTATTATATAATTTCTCTGAAGATTGATATGTTTTGAGGTATTTTTCGGTTGAGAAATATTTTTTATAGCTGAAAATACAAAATTTGTGTGTTATAATTGAGTTTGTTGAGTAATATTAGGAGTCTATTATGTTAATTGATTCGCTTTCCGTTTTAAAAATAGTATAATCCCCTATTTCTCGTCGTGAATACAGTCGAATACAATAATTTGTCCAGTAGTAACTCATGTTTTACTCCATGAATTTAGTCGAATATACTCGAATACAACGAGTGATTAGCTGGATTTCCCTGATTCACGTCTATTTTTACTATTGTATTCATGAATACAATAGCTTAAATACATCAAATACAACTTATAACCACATAAAATGTATCTATAATCCGTAATATAGCAAATAGTATCTATAGAAGAGTAATTACTACTAAAAAATAGTGCTTTATGAAAATTTCTTATTTTTTTAAGGGCTTTTTCAAAACATTAAGCCTGCCAAAAACGAGTAAAAAAAGCAAAAGAAAAAAAACAAAAAGAAGGTGCTACTTACGTGTAGGTGAGTGTTAGGTTTATGTAGTATTTTTACATAATCTAAATAATGACATCACAATAATATATCATATAAAAAAAATTATGATGTAATAATAGAACGTGCAAATAAAGTCCATTTAATATCTTGTACTCAAGAGAAGAAAATGTGCTGGTCATTAGTTGTGCAAACTACATACGACTTTAGCTCTAGTTCATTGAATATTATTATACACAAAGAATTGCAAATGAGCAATAAGTACATTTTCATCCTTAATGAGAATTTTCGGTTTTGAGTTTAGAGTATGAGATCAACTTCGTTAAGGAGCGATTATCTCCAGTATAAATTTCACTCTATGGATCTGAATTTAATCGGTTTCTAATACGGATATTGAATGGCAAATACAAAAAGATGTATCACAACTTTAAAAGCCCTTATATTTGCCAAAAAAAAAAGGATGACATAGACACAATGGAATTTATCTGTAGAAGTTCATATCACATTTCTGAAAATAAACAAACAAAATTCATTATCTTTTTCAGACAGCTAAGACTACCTACTATTTTTTTCCATCACTTGCGTATACACCAACGATTATAGCAAGTCTTTTTCAGAATTATGGCATTTTAAAAAATCAGGATTTTTCACATGCATATGGAAATTGAAAGGACAATTTAGGATAATAATTGCTTTTCGAACAAGTACAATTACATTAAAAAGATTTAACCCATAGCCCAACCACATAAACTAAAAATAGCCGATTAAGGTATGATATATGTATAACTTATATATTATATATGTATGATTATGTTTAATCAATGTATAATTTGTGCGTATGGCTAGAAAACACAAACAATGAAAATTGTAGACATAATTTTTGAGCATCCCCGAAAATTTACTCTGTTTTAATGATTCGATAATTCTTTTAGCTCTAATATTGTTACTTTGCCTATTTTTTTACCTTTTTGCTTTATTTTCTCTTAAAATAAAAATTACAAAAATATTTTGTTTGATTTAGCTGATTGAAATTTTGCTTAGTTACTTATGATTTATCTTACTTTGAATAATATCTAAAAGTCACAAAAATAGGTGTGGTTAGTTGTAGTGTTTGAATTTTAATTAGCTAAAATATCTTTCCATTTTTAGTAAACAATTGAAGAAAAAAAAAAGACAAAATCTTATCCCTTTCATGACAAAATTTTCACGTGACCACTCACTCTGGACCACTTATTTTTCAACCTAATCAATTCATTTTATATTGCACATTAGAGTAGTTTTTTCCACAAATTAATCAATGTGCACATGTTTTTCCTTCATTCCAATAGCAACGTCACAAGCCACATTTGTCACTACTTATATTTTTAATTACTAATTTCACTCATACTTATTTTTTGCCTCTTATGTTTTTCTGTTTAGTATGAGAACTTTTTATATTTAATGTAATGAATGTGTCTGATTATTTATCCTTCAGTTGTTGGGATTGATTAGAGAAAGTTATTTCATTGAATTGATTTAGGAAAACCAGTATAATTGGTGTTCAGCTCGTACAGATTAGGTAAGGAAACAAATGGGTCATGGGAGTTGGCTTTAAAAATGTGAAGGATATTGAGCTTCAATGATCTTGCCGCTTTTATTTTGTTTATTTATTAATTAAATCGCTAGTAGTATGCTTAGGCTGATTATATTCGGGTAGGCAAATTTTAGGTCTTGTCTTTATTTCATTCGAGATGAAAAGTCATCCCCTTTAATTTATACTCAGTGGAATGCCTCGTATATTTTATATATTTTTATCCAGGGTATGCCCCGTAATGAATGTAACTAGAGGCTGTGACGGACTCGTGGATGAGCATAGTATAGACTTTTTTAGTATTTTTCTCTTATTTTATTTTTCTTTTATTTAAGTAGGGATAACTTCGAGCCTCTTGTGTGTGTGTTTTTCGTGTGTTTTTGCTTCAGTTTGAGTTTTTTTTTTAAAGCCAATTAGATCAAGTACGCAACTGTGACCTTCACGGGACTTGGAGAATGCCTAATACCTTCTTCCCGAGTCAAATGAACCCCTTACTTGGAATTTCTGGTGCAGACTATTATTTTAGAGTCCAAATGTGTATAAAGGAAAAATTAGTTTTCTTAAAAAACGGTGGCTTGACACACTGAAACCAAATGCAAAGTAACGACTCTGAGAAAAATCCTTTGAAACACAAAAATTTTGTCACTTTCTAATTGAAAACCTTTTCGAGCTTAAATCACTTTATATCTCCTTTAAAGAGGGTTGAGGTGTGAAAAAAGGGGAGTGATAAATATTGCCGGCTATTTATGTAAAGATCCTGAATTATTTAGATTTTAATCCATTTAATTATTTCTTTTTCGTTTTCTTTAGTAACTATTTATGTGCTCTTAATATATTTGAATCATCCAAATTTTGTACAGTTTTAAACGATACTATCAACATGGGCAAATATAGTCTTTCGGCTGGAGGTTCAACTGAACCTATAACTTTTGAGGAGTAGGGAATATTGGAATAGGAACGAGCTAATCTTTCCTTAAGCACTCTATTTTTTCTCTTTTTGGCTCATGTTTTGCCGACTCTTTGAGTCATTGTCTTTTTCCTCGGCTAGAGAGAGTTAACATCACTCTTTCTCTGTCATGATGGCCATTTTCTCCTTCTTTGTTTTCTCCATACTTTGCATCATTGCTTTTAGCTGAATCCCTTCGACTCTTAACTTTATTCACTTTCTTCTTGTATTTTTCTTTTGTTCATTTTTTCTTTTTCTTTGCCTATCCTTTTCTTCATTTTTTTTCTTTTTGTGCCTTCTTACCACTTTCAACCTCCTGTCTCTCCCCTAAACTTATGTTTTATCCAATTACTTCGTAAGAGTGATAAGGAAAGCTAGGGTGCCAAGAGAGGGTCGCTACAAAAAGGGTAAACGATTGTAATGTGTCTATCAAATGAGAAAGGTCTTAGGCCCAAATGGTTTGACTATGGATAGCAACACTAGTGGGGCATGGACAATTTTAAGCGGGTCAAGGAGAGCCTACAATCACTTCTCAAGCTAAGAAAAAGTTAGAATTTCACCTAGAAACACATTTGGGGCAAGTTCTAGACCAATCGCATGAGTACTTGGACTTGCAACAAAAATCTCACTTCTCACACAATTGGATTTTTAAAGAGGATAGAGTCGAGGGCCCACAATAACCATATTCAAGATTGAAAATTACTAATGATTCAACTAAACCACTCGATGATTGCTCAAGTCAACACAAGAGTCTAAAGGTCACTAGTTAAAGTTATTTCTTGCCAAGAACTGAGAGTGGGAGGTTGCCTCTGCCTCGGCCTCGGTAGGGTTCAACCCTCCCCTTAGAAGTGTCACCTCTATCTAGTGATCGAACCATTGTCTTCAATATAAGGCACATAAGTCATTTATAGTTAAAAACACAGCAAAAAATTGCAGGACAACAGTCTACAAAAGAGACAGTGCAGACCGCACAAAAATGAGTGTGGCCGCAGACTTCCATGTGCGGAGTGCATAATTTCAAAGTGCGGTCGCACATCCTGATGTGCGGACCACATAATTTTGAGTGTGGCCGCACAATCCCAGGTTCAGACTACTGGTTCCCTAAAGTTCCAAATTGTGGTCGCACAATTTTTCTACGGACTGTACTTTCAGACTACTGGTTCTTTGAAGTTCAAAATTGCGGTCGAGTAATTTTTCTGCGGAGCACACAATTTTAAGTGTGGTCCGCACTTTTCATGCAACACACTTGCCCTAATTCTAAGATCTGTAGACTGCACAATTTTGTGTGTGGACGCATAATTTAAAATCATACACCACTGACTTTATGTTTGCGAGTTTTACACAATTTAGACATGATATTTGAAAATAAATATGGTTAATGATCTACCCAGTCCCCTAATGAAGACATATGATATTAACCACATGATTTTAAGCACACATGACTAACATTTGATATTTTAGGCCTAAAAATAACTCTATCGCATAAGAACAAAAACTAAGAGAAATTGAAAAATCTAAAGATGAAATGAACATACCGGTGATGAAGGATGCAAGTAATAATCTACATTGATTGAAATGAATGAGGATTGTGAACTAATTGGACGTGCACTATTCTTGCTTAACTCTCAAGAACTCGGAGTGTATAAAGTTATGACTAGTGCATTAAGGTTGTATTTATAAGTTGACCAAGTCACCCCAAACCTAAACTAAGTGCGGTCTGTACTCTTTACTTGGACTTAGCTTAAGCTCTGCGATTTGCACAACAGTGAGTGCTGCCACAGAATTTGTGTGGTTCGCACAATTTTATGTGCAGCCGCAGAATGGCTATGGATTTTGACAGACCAACTTCTGAAAGCTTGCAATTTTTGTCCTCTAGTTGTGCGGCCACATAGTGATTTTTGTTGTTGCAATCAGAATTGTGCGGTCCGAACTTTTTCAATAATTTAGCCAATTTTTTATGTCAAAGTCCTCGCAATGCACACCCATTCCTGCATACACTTCAAAACTAGTCAGCACAAAACAAAGCCTACCTAATGAAAAAGAAAAAGACACTTAGGTTGCCTCCAAAGAAGCGCCAGATTTAACGTCGCGACACGATGATGTCACGACCCCATTTCGCCCTTTGTGAACTGACGTGATGGCACCTAGTCTCTACGACTAGGTAAGCCTAACAATGCAAAAAATAAACAAAACATGCAGAATAATTAATTAGAACCCAAACTAAGAGAATGAAACAGTATTAAAAATGCCACCTGGCATATACAATACAACTTCTCGAACTAACAACACTTCCCAAAACCCGGAAACCCATGAATCACAAGCTAAGAAATACTACATAGCTCTAACTCCGGAATGTCTAACAAGTACAGAAAAATACAGAAGGGCTAAATACTGATGCAGGAATAGAAGAGACTTCTCGGTCTGCGGATGCGGCAGATATACCTTGAAGTCACTAGAGCAGTCGCCTCGCCTCGGGGGTGATAGGACTGGATAGAACTACCTGGATTTGTACATGAAAAACATGCACAGAAAAGGCATGAGTACACCACAGCGGTACTCAGTAAGTGCTAAGCTTAACCTCGGTTGGGTTGTGACAAGGAAAGTCAGGGCCCTACTAAGGTTAAATGTAATATAAAGGTTAACAGTGTGGAAAAACAGTATAAATGAATGCAACAATAAGAAATAACATACAATTGAAAGAAACAACAATAACTAGAACAAAGACAAACAAACCACGAAAAGGATTACAGCTCAACACAGAAATAACAATCGGGGCACCTTCCAGGCTACCGTCCTGGAGTCGCAATTACAACTATCCAGTGGATCTCCCAGGATACTGTCCTATAGTCCATCATATATATGTCTGAAGGATCTCCCGGGATCACGTCCCGTAGTCCAATTATCAATGCGCGGGGGATCTGCCGGAAATCTTGATCCATAGTCCCAAAATATAAATACCCAGTACTGGGGAAATCTACCGGTTGCATTCCTGCATCCTTCGTTCTATCTTTTTTTTCTGAAAGGCGGGTCTTCCTAGTGGGCTCGTCGCCACTAGGAAGTCATCTTTGATCCTGATCGGCCAACCTTTCCGATCCCGAAACAAAGAGTTCCATATAACTGTGCAGGGGCATCTATCGGGAATCTAACCCGTAGTCCCAAAGTAAATGTGCATGGGAATCTATCGGGAATCTAGCCCGCAGTCTCAAAGTAAATATGTAAGGGATCTATTAGGAATCTAACCCATAGTCCCAAAGTAAATATGTAGGGGGATCTATCGGGAATCTAACCCGCAGTCCCAAAGTAAATACACAATAACAACAACATGAAGAATACAAAATTAAATTCAAATCCCATATCAAGGTAAAGCAGGTATTTCTAGCCTAGCATGTTGCACATAATCCAAATAGGGCATTTTGAGCAGGGAAATCAGTTAAGTCAATTAAACATACTTCTGTAGACTAACAACAAGCTTAAATTCCAAGTAGTGTAAACAAGAAAGGAAAATACAATTTAAGGTTGTTTTAATGAAAAATAGGATTTCCAACAATTAGCACAAGTACGCATTCATCGCCTCACGTACAAGGCATTTCAATTACCACAATACCAATCCTAAGGGTAGAGTCCCCCACGCAAGGTTAGACAAGACACTTACCTTGAACCGACTCAATAATCAACTCGAGACCACGTTCTTACCACGAGTATTCGACTCCAAATGGCTCAAATCTATTCAATTCAATTATATAATGTAAATAACACTTCAAGTAACTGATTCTATAATTAAATTGTAAGCTAATACGCGAAATTAGGAAAAATAACTAAAATACCCCTCGAGCCCACGTCTCAGATTCGTGTAAAATTTATATTTTTCAGAATCATCATACCCTCCGGAGTCTAACCATACCAAAATTATCCAATTCTGATACCATTTGGTCCTTCAAATCATCATTTTACATTTTGAAAGATTTCCCAAATTTTCTTCCCAAATTCCATCCCAAATCACGAATTAAATGATGAATTCGATGATAGATTCATGTACTCTAGCCAAATCTAAGTTAAAATCACTTACCCCGATGAATTTCTTGAAAAACCTTCAAAAAATCGCCAAAATCCAAGCTCTCTAGGTCAAAATATCAAATAAAACCCAAAACCTCGTATTTATAGAGTAACCACCGGATTTCCATCTCTGCGGACCGCACAAAAACGACCGCGGTCCGCACAAAAACAACTGCGGCCGCACAAGTTTTGACTGCAGTGACAGGCTTTACAATTTTTTCCATACCTTTCGCTATATATGTCCAAATTGTGCCATCTTTACATTTTTGAAAACTGGACACAAAGTGCTACGACTTTCTTTTTCTAATAATCTCAAAATTCATTGTAGATCAAAAGATATGAGCTTCCGAAGTAGGACCAGTGAACAGTTCCTCACCGCGGTCGCACTCCATTTTGTGCAGTCCGCACAGCGCCTACCGCGACCGCACTTCATTTTGTGCGGTCTGTACAACACCTACCGCGGATGCACTTCATTTTGTGCGGACCGCGCTGGTGAGTTCCGAGGCCTGCAACCCTTCCGGGCCTGCTACAACTATGATTTTTGGTCTAAAACATCTCGGAACCTACCCAGAACTCACCCAACCCACAGAACTTCATACCAATTATACCAATACATCCCATGATATTGTTCAAACTTGTTCAAAACTTTGGAATACTCACAACAGCATCAAATCACCAATTTAACATAGGATTTAAGCCTAAACTCCAAGAACTCTTAAATAAAGTTTTCGATCAAAAGTCTATCAAATCTCGTCCGAATGATCTGAAATTTTGCAAGCTCATCATATTCAACACTACAGAGCTACTCCAACTTTCAGAATTCCATTCCGACCGTTAAATCAAAATCTCACTATCGGACCGGAAACTTAAAAAATTCGATTCTCGTCATTTCAATCCTAAATTAGTTACGGACCCCCAAAACACAATCTGATCACTCCCCTAAGCCTGAAATCACCCAACAGAGCTAACACAACCATCGAATTTACATTTTGAGGCCGTCATCACACTGTTCTGACTACGGTCAACTTTCCAACACTTAAGCTCTCATTCTGGGACTAAGTGTCCCAAAACTCTCCGAAACTCCAAATCAAACATCCCAGCAAATCAACATTGCATAAATAAACTCAAGAAAAATATTAATAGGGGATCGGGGCGTTAATTCTTAAAATGACCGACTGGTTCATCACATCCTCCTATACTTAAACATTTGTTCATCCTCGAACGAGCATAGAGATATACCTGAAGTAGTGAAAAGATGAGGGTAATAGCTACGCATATCTTGCTCGGTCTCCAAGGTTGCCTCCTCGACCGACTGACCTCGCCACTGAACCTTCACTGATGCAATATTCTTTTACCTCAGCTTTTCTAACCTGCATGTCCAATATTGCCACTGACTCCTCAACATAAAATAGATCCTTGTCCAGCAGGACTAAACTAAAATCCAACACGTGCGATGGACCACCATGATACCTCCGGAGCATCATAACATGAAATACCGGGTGAACTCCTACCAAGCTGGGAGGTAAGGAAAGTTCATAAGAAACCTCCCCAACACGTCTGAATATCTCAAAAGGGCCAATAAACCTCGAACTAAACTTTCCCTTCTTTCCAAATCTCATAACGCCCTTCATAGGAGAAACCCGAAACAGAACCCGTTCTGCAGCCATATAGAAAACATCACGAATATTCTTGATCGCACAACTCTTCTGTCTGGAATGGGTTGCACGGAGTCTATCCTAAATCACCTTAACCTTCTCCAAAACATCCTAAACTAAGTCTGTGCCCAATAATCTGGCTTCACCCGGCTCGAACCAACCCACCGGATATCTACATCGCCTATCATATAAAGCCAGATACGGTGCCATCTGAATGCTGGACTGATAGTTGTTGTTGTATGAAAACTCTGCCAACTGCTTAGAAGAATAGGCAGTACATACAGGAATAACATAAGCGTACTTGGGTAGCAGATCCACAATCACCCAAATAGCATAAAACTTTCTCAAAGTCCGTGGGAGCCCAACTTCAAAGTCCATGGTGGTCCGCTCCCACTCCCACTTTGGAATCTCTATCTACTGAAGCAACCCACCCGGTCTCTGGTGCAAATTAAGATCCTTCTACCTGAACAGATGTTGCAAAATCTGGTGATCAGTATAAATCTCACAAGGCACACCATACAAATAATGACGCCAAATCTTCAAGGCGTGAACAATAGCAGCTAACTCAAGGTCATGGATGGGATAATTCTTCCCATGTAACTTCAACTATCTGGACGCGTAGGAAATCACCCTACCATCTTGCATCAATACCTCTCCAAGGACAATCCTCGAGGCATCAAAATAGACAGTATAAGACCCTGAACCTGTATGCAATATCAAATTTGGGGTTGTAGTCAAAGTTGTCTTGAACTTCTGAAAGTTCTCCTCACACTCTTCCGTCCACTAGAATGGAGCACCCTTCTGGGTCAATCTGTCCATAGGGGCTAAAATCGATGAAAACCCCTCCACAAAACAACGGTAGTAATCTGCCAAGCTAAGGAAATTGCGGGTCTCTATAGCTGAGGATGGTCTGAGCCAACTCTGCACGTCCTCTATTTTCTTCGGATCCACCTGAATACCCTCACTCGACACCACGGGGCCTAAGAATAACACTGAATCCAAACAAGAGTCACATTTTGAGAACTTAGAATATAACTTCTTTTCTCTCAGAGTCTAAAGCACAATCCTTAGATGTCGCTCATGATCTTACCGACAATGACAAATGAGTCAAGATATGGCCAGATACACTGTGCATCAAATGCATAAAGGCTGTCGGGGCATTGGTTAGCCCAGATGACATAACAAGGATCTCATAATGACCATACCGAGTCCTGAAAGTATTCTTCGGGATATCTGGCTCCCGAATCTTCAACTGATGGTAACCTGAGAGCAAGTCAATCTTAGTAAACATGTGTGCCCTGAAGCTGGTCAAACAGATCATCAGTACGAGGCAAAGGATAACAGTTCTTCATTGTAACCTTGTTCAACTAGCGATAATCAATACACATATGCATAGAACCATCATTTGTTTTCTTCACAAACAAGACAGGAGCACCTTAAGATGATACACTAGGCCGAATAAAACCCTTATCAAGCAAATTCTTGTAACTGATCCTTCAACTTAACTGAAGATCTCACCTCATCCTTAGTCCATAACCTTAGGACATGACCCAAACTTCAACATCTGACATTCGTCATAGGACCCGAATTCTACATTATCACGTTGTATTTGTCTTATTTCAACACACTTCAACTCATAATAGCGTTTAAATACTTTGAAATTTTTCCTGGATGTTACATTCTCCCCCACTCAGGGTCATTAGTTCTCAAATACACAACATAACTTATCTCTTTCTTCACATATCTTAATATTCCAAAAATTTTCTAACTCCCAAATTTTTCAAAAATTTCGGCAAAGTCTCCCCTGTAATTGGGACTATCCACCTGTCAAAGTAACACCAAAACAACTCCTAAAACACATCCACAACTCAACAAATCACCACAATGTACATATCAACAACGCTAAACTCTGCATTACAAGTGCGACATTATCATAATGATATTTGGACGTGAAACACATCATAAGTATGCCCATAACCACATCTCTGGCCATAATATAGTTGTTCATAACTCACAACATTGCCAATTAGCCTTATATTAACAAACATCTCATTTCAAACCTCCACTTTACTCACAACGAGGCATGGAGTCCTCATAATTACTTACCCAAATGAACGAGTCACATTTATCTCCACTTAGGCACCTATCTCATAGGTTAAAACTCAATATTAACAACATAAAAATGGCTGAATATGAATAGAAATATACAAGAATTGTCAAATAAGCCTAACAGGCATGACTCTATATTAAAATATAGTATAATTTTTATTTTTTTTTTTATAAAAGAAGAATTTAAACACATAAACTTTTCACCACCAGGACCTCGTCCTTATATAACATCCACCGCAGCTTGTGGCCCGGTTTAAAATATTTCACATTATATAAAAATGTGAGGATCTCATCCTGAACTCTGAATCACAAGTATTTGTACATCGTGCCAACTGAAAATTTTAATTTCCTTTCTTTCTTCTTTTAAATAGTTTTCGTCAAACAAAATCACAACATATAATGAACCCTCATATCAATAGGGCATATAATTAACAATTGAAATTAGTTATCCTGAAATCACATCAAAACCCACTGTAGTAAGTAATAGAAAGTCACTTTTAGCCTCATAGCTATTGTTAGTGACCAACATATAATGATAGAAATAATTATCTCCATATAATAACCCAACATGAGTATTCACATAAGTAGATTTCATGATTACAAAGCTCACACCTAAGTGAAGCACATTAAGAGGACTTGCCTTGATACTCAGAACCAAATCGATTTAATGAAATTTTTACTTTATAACCACATCGAGATCATACTTGTAATGACACCATCTGGCATAGTGATATCAGCTATACCATAGCAATTATATCAATGGGCCGGGCCCCCACCTCTTAGGTGCCATCTACCCGCTTGTTCTCCATCCCTAACTTGTAGTGTGTGTAGATTAGTAACTATAATGGAGTGTGTGGACTGAGTGTTTTGATGAAATATATTACTCCCAGGTCTGGTACAATCTCTCCTGATGCTCCTAGTATCACCACATTCATAGCACCCATCTGCAGTTTGGCTGCTTATACTGAGTGTGTTCCATATAAATAGAATAGTCATTGTAGTAATCATATACTAGTAGTGCATTAAAATATGACTGTCCCAAGTGAGTTCCCTGATTAACTGGAGTACTACGAGCATTCTGAAATTATATCCATGTACCTGCATCATCCCATACAAATCTCAGCTTTTACTCATATACGAGTTTTAGAGGACCTTTGGACACCACAGAAATACATCTCAGGCCAAAACTGATATGACACATGACCCGACTATTTGATCGTTGAAAGTGGACTCCCTTCACTTGGCGCAAAGACATAAGATACATTCTAATAATCCACAATACTAACATTTATCGCTCGTATGAAACCATCATAAGACACTTCAAACCATTTGTTTGGCACATGTCATCCTTAAGACAATTAAACTCACTTCTTCCAGTATCTCGGCTGCTAGTTATACTCTTCGCTAAATAGAAATCTCATATGAACCACATAGTCTCTATTACCACCAACTATCTTCAGATCTACATCCACCTCGTGACTCTACCACTATCGCGACAATTAGGCAATTAAGTGAACCTTCTTAAGACCCTACTTATCAACCAGATATCAAAACCTATTGCACCCCCATGTGCACAACTGAATGATCTCTCAATACTCCTGAATTATTGATATGGATGGCACACGGTAACAATGGTTGAGCAATTCTTGGCTCCATTATAGTCCTTCTGTAGCATCACGAACCATTGGCGCATAATTGATACCGAGTGCGCAATTTCAATACACGAGTGGATGCAAAAAGAACATATGATATAGGCTTCAAACTGAATAAATGTCGCACGATAAGGAATGAAATAAAGTGGAATTTTCCAAACAGTTACATAGCCTCTCGTAGATAAATACAGACGTCTCCGTATCGATCAACGAGACTCTAATAAACCAGTTTGTGATTCATGACTCCTATGAACTTAGAACTCTGATACCAACTTGTCACGATACTAATTCGCCCTCCGTGAACTGTTGTGATGGCACTGAGTCTCTACGACTAGGTAAGCCTAACAATGCGGAAAATAAACAAAACATGCAGAATAATTAATTAGAACCCAAACTAACAGAATGAAACAATATTAAAAATTCTACCTGGCATATACAATACAACTTCTCAAACTAACAACACTTCCCAAAACCTGAAAACCCATGAATCACAAGCTAAGATATACTACATAGCTCTAACTCCAAAATGTCTACCAAGCACAGAAAAATACAGAAGGGCTAAATATTAATGTAGGAATAGAAAGAGACTTCTCAGTCTGCGGACGCGGCAGATATACCTTGAAGTCACTAGAGCAGTCACCTCGCATCAGAGGTGATAGGACTGGATAGAAGTACCTAGATCTGCACATGAAAAACATGCATAGAAAGGGCATGAGTACATTACAACGGTATTCAGTAAGTGTCAAGCCTAACCTCGATTGGGTAGTGACGAGGAAGGTCAGGACCCTATTGAGGTTAAATACAATATAAGGGTTAACAGTGTGGAAAAATAGTATAAATGAGTGCAACAGTAAAAAATAACATATAATTGAAAGAAACAACAACTAGAATAGAGACTGTCACACCTCCTTTTGGCGCTACCGCACCCCGCGAAGGGCATGGTAGAAGGGAGTTTTTCCAATTAAAGGACAATCGAAACGAGATTATTTTATTTAGTTCAGAGTCGCCACTTGGGAGATTAATGGTGTCCCAAGTCACCGGTTGAATCCCGAATCGAGGAAAAGATTGACTCTGTATTACAGT
>MU669007.1:0-13710 GCA_026770625.1 Nicotiana glauca
TCTGAAAAGGTTTTAAAATCAGTACACGTATAGAAAGCATGCCTATAGGAAATCTCAATTTTTAACAGCCTCATTATTTTTTTTAAAAAAACAGTATCAATTGTTGGAACTCGTATCTTATTTTTTACTAAAACTGGTAGTTTTCTATTCCTTTTCTAAAACCCGCTAAAATTGAAAAACCTTTTTTGTAATCAATCCGCACTTTCCTGAAACTCGCAAACCTTTTAATCAGTCTGCATCTTTTTTGGAACTACTGGTAACTCTTTTGCATCTTTCCTAAAATCAATAGATCCTATGCCTAGTTTTTATTTCAACACATAGACAAAAGGTTGGCTAATTAACCATTGGGTCAGTCCCTGACAACTGTATCCTAGTCGCCTAATGCAGACTTTCTGTCTAAATATATGTGTTGAATCAGTCCGCTCGCTGCTTAATTTTAACCTAAGACCAAATCAGTATTTGTCAAGGCATGCTAAACTATATGATTATTTGACTTCTGGGGTTAATTTGATCCTCATTTGCTTGTGTATTCTTCCCTTTTACTTGATACTTGTTTTTGAATGTCGAGCTTGAATTTTATCCTTTAAACTCCACAAAGGCCCCATCCGTTTCTTTCCCTTTAGGATTAGAATTCCTAATACCGCGGGACTGATAGGATTGGGACGGGTAGTAGCATGCGATAAGTAAATGATATCGTTCCGCGCTTTAATACCTTAACAGGGTGGGAAGGGTAGACATGGAGATGATGATTACACGATAACACTCTAAGTACATTTAGATACCAGTGTTGTGCGAATGATCCATGTAATGTATAAACCTAGGACCCCCCTTTCTCCTTCTTTATTAGTTTAACAATTTTTTCTGAATCGTAAAAGCTGTTGCACTTTCAATTTCTGTTTCTCACATAATTTTCGGGTTGTTCGCAGTAAGTACTTGACTTCTTCCCTCTACTTGCACCTTTTTTATCAAACTGCTCCTTTCTACAATTCAGCACTTCTTTTAAACTTTTTGTGTTTCTTGTACTTGTTTATTTGCTTTTACATTTAAAGTCATAATTGTAGCATGGCCGGAAACCACACTAGTGGATCTTGAGAGGTGCCTAACACCTTTCCCTCGAGATAATTTCAAGCCCTTACCCAAAACTCTAGTCTTCATCTTTAATTCTTCTATAAGTGTCCTAATGCACTATAATCATTAGGTGGCGACTCACCAAACTCCAAAAACCCAATTCCCAAAGCGGGAAAAGAGTTGTCTTCCCAAATGTTGTGAACCCGCATTCCGCGAGGAAAAAGGTGGCGTCAACAATGAGCCCTTACAAGTATTTTGCAACAATGCTCTTGGGTTTTGATGGCTTGCTTAGCTTGGTCAAGTTAGAAGGATTCCGTCCTTACAGTTTAATTTATGCAAATAGAATTGAGAGAGTTCTTGTTGATTTCTACCGTGGTTGAAGAGGTGCATTTTCTACGAATATGAGAGACATGGAATATGTAATGATTTTTCTTCTAGATGGGATCAATGGAAGTTCTTGACTAGTTGAGTGCGTAGATGTCTGTGGCTTGAAAGGGAGATAAAAGATTTCCTGCTATCCTTGGACGGTATGGTATATGTTGTATGTTGTGGAGGATCGAGATTTGCGTGTACGAGGTTTCAGTTCAGTTCTGAAAAGAAGTTTATAAAACTCTTAGGCAACGATTAGCCTCAGATAATCAAGGAAATGGTGCTGCTAATTGGAAGAGAATTGATGAGAGTATATGTCTCAGAAAAAGGGTAATGTGATTAAACTGATGATACTTTGGTAGTATTGCAGCATTTTCTTGTTGGATCAACTGGTGGTATTTGGGGTTGCTTGGTGGCATAGGAAATTTTAAAGTATCTATCGTGGAGTGATGGGGTATTTAAGATGTGGTATGCATTCGGATGACAAAATTGGAATCGTGTATGATGATTCGCGTGCTATATGGAGTTGGAAACTGGGAGTTCACATGTACATGCTATGTCATGGTTGTGGATCGTGTGTATTCAGTATCGTTTAGCGGCAATTAGGATTTGGAGGCTCGAGTGGATCTTTATTTTCTGGTATGTTAAATTTTGGATGTGATGTTGAAATTCAGACTGGTTGTCTTAGTGTTAGGTGATGCTGAACTATTGCGCTACGGGCTATGTCGGAAATGCCACGGGTTGAGTGACGAGGTGCATTGGATTATGTTCTTGTAGAGTGGTTTATATTTCAAAGACCCAGCGGACGGTTGGGAAGGATTGCTTTTCTTAATTGGGCATTCGTGATGGATGTCAGTGCAGCGGTTCCTACAATTGGTTCTGTTACGGTGTTAAGGGACCTTTTGGATGTATTTCTTGTGGCCAGGCATGTCGCCGGGCGAGGTTGTGGATTTCGATACTGATTTGGTGCCGGGCGCCATATCGTACGGCTCCGGAAGGAGTTATAGTAGTGGAAGGAGCAACTTTAGGCTTTCTTGGTAATGAGTTTATTGGTAGGCCAATGTGGATACGTGTTTAGCTTGAGTTGGCTTGGTTGGCCCCAAATTGTATTGTTGAGGGATAGGTTGATTCGATCGTTATTGAGCTTGTTAGTGATCTGAGGAGAGCTATGAGTTGTTTTCGATGCTGTGAGACGTTATGATTTGTTGGTTATGGGCACATGTGGTGCAGTTCTATTGGGGATTCATAGTGAGAGTCGAGCGGGAAGAGTAATTGGGTGTTGCTCAGTAAATGGAGTATTAGTTATGACCTATCGGGTTGCATGGCGTATGTTGTTTGTTTCACCGTGGGTATAATGAATTGCTTTGGTTCCAGACATCAAATTGTGCGTGGTTGTCGATTTTGAGCATAGCGACTTGAGGTGTTTCATGTGTAATAGTGTTTGGATAGGATCGCGCATTGTAGCGAGGCCACGTAGAGATATGACCTTTCGGGGTACATTCAAGTGTTCTATTTCTATGATGTGAGACAGGGTCACAGCCTTGTGTTGTGATGGTACTGATGAGCTTGAGATACAGCTCTTTCATTTGAGTCATTTTTCATGATTTGAGTATGTTCAGACCGTTTCTTATTAGTGCGCGTAGTATGCAAGTTGTGGCTTAGGCCTGTATTGAGGTGTAATATCACCAGAGTGGTGTATTGAATTCGAGGGGATCGTTGGGGTCAATAATGAATATGAACGGATTTGATTTCATCTTGTTGGAAGGATAATATCGAGGTTCGGCTCGGAATCTGCTGTGGGATTAGTCAAAAGGGAGGTGGCTTCATGAATGGTTGATCTGAGAAATGGTTACGGTTTATTGTGTGTTTCATTTATCATTGGCAGTATATGAAAGTGTTGGAGTAAGACCTTAGTTGATAAGAGGTTTTCTACCGGTATTCGGGTGTCGTGGGCAACTGCTGTGAATAGAAGTTATCGTTTCGAGTGTTTAGGTTATGTAGTATATCATATGATTGCACCTGAGGTTGCAGGTATGGGTTATTACAGCTGGTTCGGGCTTATTCTTAGTATAGATGTGAGGTTCTGATCTTGTGTGTGATTTCGGAAAGTGCAATGTTGTTCTATGGTTTATGGACTAGATGGATTGTGAAATTTCAACTATGTTGTGTTATCGGACCTATGCGAGATAGGGTGACGTGGGATCACCCCCGGGTATATGCTTGGTAAGGTCATTCAGCTATTGGTTGTCTTCTAGGACAACTCTGGGTACGCTCGAGGATGAGCGTTTGTTTAAGTTGTGGAGGATGTGACAACCCGACCCGTCGTCCCATGAGAATCACTCTGTTCCCCCATTTCCTGCTTCGTTATGCTTCATTATCAGTGTCTTGTGCGAACGAGTTGAATTGGGTTGATTTTTGGAAGGAAATGGGACACTTTGTCTCTTTAAGGAAGGCTTGTTTTAGAAAAGTCTACCGGATGTTGACCTATGAGTTAGAGGGCTCGAATGTGGATTCCAACGATTCGGTTAGCTTCGGGGGATGATTTGTGACTTAGGAGTGTGATCGGAGTGATTTTGGAGGTCCGGTGTAGAATTTGGCTTGAATTGGTGAAGTTAGTATTTTGGCGAATTCCGGTTGATAGGTGAAATTTTGATCCGAGGGTCGTAATAGAATTCCGAGAGTTGTTGTAGCTTCTTTAGGTGATTTGGGATGTGTGGGCAAAATTTGAGGTTATTCGGAGGTGATTTGGTTGGGTTTTTTATCAAATGCGTGTTTCGAAAGTTTTAGAAGAACTTAGGCTTGAATCCAATGTAAATTTGGTGTTTTGATGATAGGTTTAGTGTTTTGAGAGTGCAACTAAGTTTGAATGATCATATGTGACGTGTTAGTATGTTTGTCTGCGGTCCTGAGGAGCTCGTGTGAGTTTCAGATAGGTTTGGGCTGCGTTGTGCTCGTTTTTCTTATGCTTCGACGTCGTTTTTTCAAGCATAAATGATATCCTATTGAACAAATGAGCTCATATTACTGTTTTTAATGAAGCATTAGATCTGTATCGTAATTACGGACCTATAGCAAAAAGAATCGTCGAATTTGGACATTGTATGAGGATTTTATGGCCATTTTACCAAGGTTGCCCAGATTTTCAGATTAATGACGAAATTGCCCCTGACGGCGTATTAAAAACTTGCACTATTTGCAAATCTTAAAACCTACATATCTCGTTCAATATAAGGTAAAATTGAGTGATTTAAAAGCCTAAATTCATTACAATTTCACAAGGAATCCATTAGGAGCAGTAAAACGGGTGAACAGTATACCTATAATGAGGAGGTCGAGTTTTATTCCAATTTTTTGAATGGGAAGATGCTTCTGAGCCGATTTATAAGAGAAAAAATCAGTGGGTATCATAGAGGTAAGTGATTTGATTATTAAAACTCGTTTATGGGAGATTATAGACCATAATCCTAGCCTTTAATTCATGAAAAATAGTAGAAAAATAGGATTTTGGGGCCTAAGATTATGAGACCTTTAGGGGTCGATTTGAGGGGTCAAACGGACTCCGATTTTGGTGTTCTTTATATGTACGGAATCAGGAGAAGATGAAGAACACTTTTATGTAAAAAACTTTGAGTTTAGAGAAGTGGGCCCGGGGTTCGGGTTTTGTCAATTTCGGGATTATTGATGTTTTTTTATTATTTTCGATTGGGTATTGATCCTATAGCATAATGTGTCATATTCGTTGTGGTTTTGGACAGATTAATCGCGCGAGGAGGTCGATTTGAGAGGCAAGGGCATATCGAGCTAGGATTTTTGCCGGCTTGAGATTAATAATAGATGTAAATGCTGTGTTGAGGGTTTGAAACCCCGAATTTGCACATTGTGCTATGTTGAGGTGACTTGCACGCTGAATAATAGGCATGGGGCAGAGCACCGTCAGGGATCTTGACTTGGTCCATCCCGCTTAATAAAATTATTACCTAATTAATTGAAGATTAGTAGATATCCTTATAAAAATGGATTAATAATCATAATTGGGCTTCGTGCCAAGTGTTTGAATCCTTCAGGGATTGTTTTACTCGTTTCTTATCATATTTACAGATAATTAAACTCAGTCCTAGTATTTAATACTGTTTTTCAAACTCAACCACTTTTTCTCAAAACTTGGAACTTAAATAATATTTCTAATGA
The DNA here is from genome assembly GCA_026770625.1 of Nicotiana glauca. NCBI lineage: Eukaryota > Viridiplantae > Streptophyta > Magnoliopsida > Solanales > Solanaceae > Nicotiana > Nicotiana glauca. The sequence continues at coordinate 5,626 of MU669007.1, forward strand.
AGTTTGGGCTGAATATTTTATATGTTATTGTGCCCGAGGGGCTTATGTGATTCTAGACTGAGTCTGGGATCGGGTTGCGCATCGTAGCAGTATTATATTGATATTGATATGAGGCTTAGGGCCTAATGGATGCCACGAGATGGCTTGATATTGCGCTTAGGCCGTAAGGGGCCCCTCCCGAAATCTGCACACCCCTAGTGAGCGCCGTCGATGATAAATAAATGGAGCAGACTGCACGCCGCAGCGGGTTCAAGAAAGTACCGTATTACGGCTTGCATTTGTTATTTGATTGGCATTGATTTGCCTAACTGTTGTAGCATTATTGTGTTTCATTGGTTTATTGATTTGATATTATCTAGTTTAAACTGCTGTAATAATAGCTTATATTGTGCATATCCAGGATTTCTTACTCTCAGCCTTTATTTATATTTATTACTCTCTGGGTTGGAAGTACTCACATTACTCCCTGCACCTTGTGTGCAGATCTAGATGCACCCACTGAGGCTGAGTGAGGATTTTTCTGCCGAGTATCATATCTGGGAGCATCAAGGTTACTGCAAGACGTCCGCAGTCCTGATTTTCCTATCTAATCTATTTGCTTTATTTCCGTATTTCTTTAGAGCAATATGTAGTAACTTGACACCCGTGTATTAGAGGCTCAGACTTGTGACACTAGATTCTTTAGGCTGTGTAGTAGTATTTCTACTTGGGTTTTCCATATATTTTAATTATATTTTAGAGTTTCAGTATGATGTCTTAGTAATTATTTGTGTTAATTGAATGATGAACTATATAAAAAGGGTTAAGGTTGTTGAATTGGTCGGGCTTGCCTAACAGTGTGTTGGGCGCCATCGCGACCGGGGTTGGGGTCGTGCAAGTTCGACACTATTTGGCTTATTGTGGATTGGCTGACCAAGTCAGCGTACTTTATTCCTGTTTGTACTACCTATTCCTCTGAGTGGTTAGCAGAGATTTATATTTGAGAGGTTGTTCGTTTGCATGGTATCCCTATTTTCCATCATTTCTGATATAGGTACTCAGTTTACTTCGTAGCTCTGGAGGGCCGTGCAGAGAGAGTTGGGTACTCAAGTTGAGTTGCGCACAGCTTTTCACCCTTAGATGGAAGGGTAGTCCGAGCGCACTATTTAGATATTGGAAGACATGTCGCGTGGTTGTGTCATTGATTTTGGAGGGTCATGGGATCAGTTTCTACTGCTCATAGAGTTTGCTTATAACAACAGTCATTAGTCGAGTATTCAGATGGCTCCATATGAGGCTTTGTATCGGAGACGGTGCAGATCCCCGGTCAGTTGGTTTGAGCCAGGTGAGGCTAGGCTATTGGGTACAGACTTGGTGCATGATGCTTTAGACAAGGTGAAGGAGATTCAGGAGAGGCTTCATACAGTGCAGTCAAGATAAAAGAGTTACGCTGACAAGAAGGTTCGGGATGTGTCCTACATGGTTGGTGAGAAGGTTCTATTGAAGGTTTCACGCATGAAGGGTGTTATGAGATTTGTGAAGAAGGGAAAATTGAGTCCTCGGTTCATTAGGCCGTTTAAGGTACTTCGGAGGATTGGGAAGGTGGCTTATGAGCTTGCTTTGCCACCCGGGTTATCGAGTGTGCATCCAGTATTTCATCTTTCTATGCTTCGCAAGTATATTGGGGATCCATCTCATATTCTGATTTTCAGCACGGTCCATTTAGATGGTGATTTGACTTATGATGTGGAGCCAGTAGCTATTTTAGAGTGTCAGGTTCAGAAGTTGAGATCAAAGGATATAGCCTCAGTGAAAGTGCAGTGGAGAGGTCGGCCCTTGGAGAAGGATACCTAGGAGACCGAGAGGGAGATGCAAAATAGATATCCTCACCTATTTGATGCTTGAGGTATGTTTCTTGACCCGTTCGAGGACAAATATTTGTTTAAGAGGGGGATGATGTAATGATCCGGCCGGTCGTTCCATGAGTTACCGCCCCGTTTTCCCTATTTCTACTTCTTTTTGCCTTGTTCAGGTGTATTTTGTGTTATCGTATTGATATGTTGGGTTCGAAATGGTTTTGTTAAGGTTTGAGAAACTTAGTCTCTTAAGATGGTCTTTTAGTTGGAAAGTCAACTGGAAGTTGACTTGTGAGCATACAATCTCAAAATTAGGTTTTTATGATTTAGTTAGATTCGGGAGGTGATTTGGGACTTAGGAGCATGCTCGTAATATCTTTTGGAGGTTCGAGATAGATTTAGGCTTGAATTGGTGAAAATAGATTTTTGGCATTTTTCGGTTGATAGAGGAGATTTTGATATCGGGATAAGAATGGAATTCCAGAAGTTGCATTAGCTTCGTTGTGTTGTATGTGATGTGTGTGCAAAATTTTAGGTCATTCGGACAAGGTTTGATATACTTTTTGATCAAAAGAAGAATTCGGAAGTTGTTGGAGTTCTTAGGCTTGAATCCGTGGTTGATTGGTTGTTTCGATGTTATTTTAGGTGTTTCGAAGAGTGGTATAAGTTTGGATGGTGTTATATGACTTGTTCGTACTTTTTGTTGAGGTCCCGGGGTCCTCGAGGTGATTTCATACGGTTGATGGGAGAATTGGAGTTTGAGATTTGCAGCTGAAGCTGCTGAACCACTGTCATAACTGCACTTGCGGCTTGCGGACCACAAGTACTAGACCGCAGAAGCGGAAGGCTAGCCGCAGATGCGGAAGTTGGCGTGAAGGGCTGAAGCGCAGGTGCGGAATTATGGTTTTAAGTGAAAACCGTAGATGCGGTACCGTAGGTGCGGTGTAGGGACCGCCGGTGCGAAAAGCCTAGGTCAGAAAGTATATAAGGTTTTCCTCGCGAATTTTTGGGTTATTTCATCCTTTTCTCATATGGGCTTGAGCTTGAGGGAGCAATTTGAAGAGGGAATTTTAGGGGATTTCGTGGAGGTAAGGTTCTTGGACCCTAAACATGTTTCTATGATGTTTTTTGACTGATTAAGCTTGAAATTTATGGAAATTAGTAGCAAAAATTGGGGGTGTAGGGCTTGGAAATTGGAGACCTAAATTTAGGTATTTGAGGCGTCATTTGTGGTCGGATTTTGGTATATTTGGTATGTATGAACTCGTGAGATTGTAAGGGTTTCAGATTTGTGAAATTTATCAGTATTCGAGACATGGGCCCGGGGGTCGGGTTTGACCAATTTCAGGTTTCTTGATGCCATTTGATTATTTTTGCATGGGCTTCGTTCCCTTAGCATATTATAATGTTATGATACTGATTTTGGGTAGATTCGATGCGAGTTCAGGCCGATTCGAGAGGCAAGGGCATCTCGAGCTAGAGTTTGGACCGGATTGAGGTAAGTAATGATTGTAAATGCTGTCCTGAGGGTATGAAACCCCGGATTTCGCATCATTGTGCGACTTTGAGATGACGTACACGCTAGATGACGAGCGTGTGGTCGTGCACCATTAGGTATTGTTACCTAGTCCGTCCCGTATGATTGTTAAGTCACGTATTTGATTGAGAACTATTTGATATCATTGTGTTTTGGAAAGTATTAGCATATTTAGGGATGAATACCATATTTGGGCCTCGTGCCAACTGTTTTGGACCCTTAGGGGATTTTTAGTACTATTCCTTATTGTTTTGACTTCATATTTATATTCAGTCATGTTGTATTCTACTGTTTTCATAAATCAGCCATCTTACTGCATTTTGAGATTTTAAATGATATTTTGGGGTGAGCATCATGTTTTATGGATGCCCGAGTTGCTAGAGAGATTTCAGACTAAGTGAGGCCAAGGGCCTATGTTGTGAGGATATTATGGGATTAGGCTGTGTGTCACATCAGTGTTGCACTGATTCTTGATTATGAGGCCTAGGGCCTAATATGTTATGCCATGAGATGGATTGTTATGAGGCTAAGGGCCTATTTGACTATGCCACGAAATGGCTTTTTATAGCGCTTGGGTTTTAAGGAGCCCCTCCCGAGTCTATACACCCCCAGTGAGCGCGGGTACCCAGTGTGAGATCTGATATTGCCCGAGGGGTTGGTTCTATTAATATTTTTGCCCGAGGGGAAGTTACGGTACATAATTTGCCCGAGGAGCTACTTTGAATTTCTATACTTCTACTCACCGTTTCCATCATTATTATGAAACTATTGAAAGGTGTATTTAAAAGGATTTTACTGAACTGAGATATTTTTTACGAGTTTCACTGCTTTACTGCATTATTGTGGATTTATATTGTTTTGTCGTAGCATTATGTTGTGGTTTGCGTGTTTTCTTACTCCTCTGCTGCCTCTACTTTTATTACTTACTGAGTTGGCGTACTAACATTACTCCCTGCACCTTGTGTGCAGATCCATGAGCTTTAGGTCGCGATAGCGAGTGTTGATATTGATTACCAGCTGATCCTCGGAGTTTACCAGGTAGCAGCTCAGCGTTCGCAGCCCAGTGCTACTCCTTCCCATCTCATTTGGTCTTGTATTGGCATTTCTATCAGACAATGTTGTCTTTATCTTATTCCTAGATGTGTTGTAGTTTCTCATGACTAGTGACACCCCGATGTCGGGACGTGTTTTATTTTCCGCATTGTCTATCTCGACTTATATTTTTGGATTTTAGCTTATTAATGACTTTAAATGACTTATTATAATTGTTTTGGTAGGTTTAGGAGTTTGTGTCAGCTGGCCTAGTTTCACGATAGGTGACATCACGACCGGGTCCATTTTAGGGTCGTGACAGGTGTGTTCTTTATATTTCCTTGATCTCATGAACTTTAATCTTTGTTTCATAGATTGAACTTTAGAAAGTAAAATATTTAGAGCTGGTTGTTCGTTTTTTCATTTTAGTTTAATCTGGTTCTTGTGTTTTTGGAATAAATAAACTTGTAGTCCTACCCAATTATATATATATGTTTTGATTATGTCTAGTCGTCTTGAGTCTCTGCCATGGTTGTTTGTATGCCTTGATGTAAGGTATATTGTCTTGTTGCCAAAAGATGGTGTCGTTATGCAATGCATTTTTTGTTAGTTTGGTTCATTAGATTATTTTTCTTAATATAGTGCTTGTTTATGTATTACTGTAAAGACTACGCGCGTCAACATGAATTATTTGAATTGATAAATTTTAGGTATTAATTCAACATGAGAATTAGTTTTGCATTGAGAAAATGTATTATAGGTCGGAAAAATATATTAAAAGCTAGAGTAAAACAAAAATGAAGGTCGTTGTTGATGTTTTATACTTCAATACCACACAGGAGGAGGGAGGGTAATTTGTGTGGTTACCAATATTTCGCTTAAAATGATTATTGAAGGATCTGGTTCTTCTATACTGTTACAGAATAATAAATGTAGAAAGTAAAGAACACACGTATTTTTATGTTGAAAACACCCGACTCAAAAGGTGAAAAAACCACGACCTACTACTCAGTAGGATTTTCCCCAATACTTCACTAAGTCACTGAGCCAAAATAGCATTTACAGAACTCTTTGTAAACCTAAGGATTACCTCTAATTCCGCTGTAGCAACCAGCCTCTAACTGTTGCGACAACTTCAAATTAACTCTAACTTGAATATTCAAAGTACCTATTATAATTGCTACTAGATAAAGCTGAAAAGTACAATATGAAAACACCTACTGCAATTGAACTAGAAATACAGAAAGACACATAAAACTCTTTATGGAGCTGGTTCTTCAATCTGGTTCATGTAGCTTCAGTTTTGCACACTTGAATCACTCACGAACTGCTTGCAAAAACCCTTGTATTTTGCTCTCAATTCACGTTTAAATTCTGTGTTTTTATGCAACCCTGTAATGTGAGAACATCCTGCAATTTATAGAGTTAGTAGATGAAGAAATAACTAGAGTTATGATGCAACTCTTCCTTAGTGGAAGAGTTCTAGTTGATTTCAACTTCTAACTCCTTCCTTATCTTAGATAGTATTCTCTTTGATTAAGGAGTCCTTCTCCTTATCAAATATGCAGCCTTTTCGATCTGGAGATATTAAATACACCAAATTAAGCTTATCCCCTTCATGTGCAACCCACATGCTCGAACCTGCCCGTTTTTATGCACCTGCGGGATGGACTTGGTTCATCTCTGAGTTCCTTTGTCAATTGTCAAAACTTAACCTTTGCTCGGGCCAACAAATTCCACCTTTTTTATGATGACAAACTCTGTGCTTTTCATACACTTAGGCCCTGCCAGAACTCAGCTCAACATCAATGCAAAGTTAGAAAATTTTCACTTATCATCAAGGACCAGGTACATTAGGTTATAAACATCATTGTTTAAAGTGTAAAGCAAAAACTTTTTCCCCCTTTTGGCATCATCGAAAAGTCGCATAAAAATTTGAGATAACCAGAGTTTAAAGCTTACTCATGGCCACTGGGGCTACTTCAAATGCAATCATAGATTAGTCATCATAGATCAAGCTAAGAATTTTTACCATCAAAGAAATATAAACAAACAGTTAGAGCAAAAGAAAGTAAATTTCAATGATGATTGATAAGATTCTACCACAAAGCATAAAAAGAAATAAAAATACTAGAAACATGAGCAAAAGAAACAGAGAGTCCCGAACTGGTCACTGGTTGATCTACACTAGGCTAGGAAGCTTAAGGCTGAGAAGAACTAGGTGTTTGGTTTTTCACTTGGAGGAGTTTCAGCATACCTTGAAGGATGCCCTCATCCTTCTCTTTTTCTCCTACTAGCTCAGTTCTGAGAGCATCTCTCTTAGTCTCCACCTCAACCAACCTCTTCTTCAACCTTTCAATCTCAGCATCCTTATCCCCACTTTCTTGCACCAAGGATCTAACCTTGCTATTCACTAGTACCTTTTTGGATAAACTAGGTTCTTTGACATTGACTTCATAATCTCAAGCAACCAGAGTATTAACACAAAAATGATCCATGCTTGTACTAACCTCCCACTTTTTCATCGGTACATTGAAATGTAAAAGAACGGTTGCAAAATGAACCCATATGGAATGGTATGAGTTTTAGTGCCATTGATAACTCTATTAAGAAGCTGGATTATAGCTTTCAGTCACTTTCATCAGCTGGTCTGCGAGGGTTTCCTCTATAGACGAACCAGGTTCATCTCCATAAACAACCATTGCACATGCGTCTTAGGTTAAACTCACAGGAGTGGGTGAAGAATAAGCCGTTCTTGTCCCCTTTCTCCTCACAGTACTCCTAGCACCCTTGCTCTCCTTTTTTATTTTTCATTTTTACCACCAACTTCTCTAGATTCTGTAGTCTCAACACCTGCTATAGATCTTACAAACCTATTTTCCAAATTTATAGCAACTTTAGAAATAGTCTCAGGAGAAACTTTAGAATCATAAGGTACCTATTCAATTTCGGAAGAACCACTTTCTTCCCCCTAAGTAGCAGACTTAAAAGAATCTAGGTAGTTTAATACGGTCAGGAGTCTTGAACGTAGCTGGTTCACTTGTAACGGATAAGTTCACAAGAACTTTGATTTTTGGTAGGACTCTGCTCATGATCAAAATATAGTTATTTCAAATTATGCAGAGTGTAGAAAACATACTGTGTTATCTTGATGAACGAGGTTCTTCACTGATAATTCTTTTGTGTAAGTCTAAATTTGCCAAAATAGAGAAAATATCATTAGAGATTAATGAGTCATTTCAACACATGGCACAAGAGTTTATTTGGGAAAGTATGAGACTGAGCAAGATTTAATCTAATTATACACAATTTACACACTTTCTAACCAAAAAAAATTTTTAATTTTTTTTTTCATTTTTTTTCGTTTATCCTTAAACTGGTCCTTTTAGGTGATTTTAATCATACCTAATTCCAACATGTTTCTCTCAAAGTAATCTCTACTTAAGGAATTTGTGATGATGTTAGCAATTTGCTTATCAGTAGCACAAAACTCCACAATGATCAAGCATTTCTCATAGTTGTCCCACAAAAAATGGTGTCTAATATCTATGTGCTTAGTTATCTTATGATGAACCAGATTCTTAGTCATACTAATGGCACTAGTGTTATCACAAAAAATAGGGATGCAACCAAATTCAATACCAAAATCCATCAAATTCTATTTGATCCACAACTATTAAG
>MU669007.1:28182-62077 GCA_026770625.1 Nicotiana glauca
ATTCTTTTTAGCCCAACCTAGCAGCCTATATTTCCCTTGAATAAATTCTTTATTCTTTTGACTAGCCTTTTATTTTGCAATACATTCACTTTTATAGCGACCATTTTTACCACAGTGTGCGCAAATGTTGTTCTCAGGAAGTGTGAGGTACTTGCTTTTGGGATCCCACTTAGGTGTAGGGGTCCCATAGACAATTCCTCTCTTGTTGCTATTATGCTGTTCGTGTAGCCATGAAAGTGCATCGGAGGATCTTTTCCATTTACAGGTTCTGTCTAGCTCGTGCTTAACCTTGTTTAGATCCTCTTTAAGGAGTCTTATTTTCTCATCTCTTCTGTACAACTCATCTTTTATTTTTCCTGCATTTTCTTCTAAAGTGAGTTGTGTGTGATCAGCTTTCTTTTTACCAGTTCCTAATTTCAATTTTAGATTTCAGATCTAAGCTCTAGGACAGTGGTGTCAAGTTCATGAACCTGGTTGTTTAACTCAGCATTTTTACTTTCACTTTCACTAGCCCTAAGTTCCAGATTTTTGCATGTAGCTTTCAAAATCACACACTCCTTAGACAACTGTTTCTTTTCATTGTTTAGATCCTCAGATTCATCAATGAAATCCAGGATTAACTCAGATAGCCTTTCTTTAGACAAAAATTTAATCTTTTCATTGAGATGAATTCTACTTACCTGAAATTCCTCATCGGATTCTCCAATTGCCATAAGTGCTTGTTCATCTCCATCTTCACCCTCTGAGTCATCATCTGAGCTTTCTCCCCATGCAACAACCATAGCCTTTGTTTATCCTTTGTTATTCTGGAGTTGAACATGTTCCTTCTTCCTGTTCCTTCGTTCAGCTCTTTCCTTCTTCCATTCAATTTCCCATTGAGGGCAGTTTTTTACGTGGTGATCAGTCTTCCCACACTTGTAACAACCCTCATTGGTTTGTTTTTCAGGAACCCTTGGTTTGTTGTAGCTTCCACTTCTTGAAGGACCCTTTCCTCTTATTACGTACTTCTTGAAGTCCTTTGTGATCATGGTCATTTCATCCTCCTCTAGATCAACACTTTCAGTGATTCTGAATGATATGCTCCTTTCTTTTTTGGGTGCATCCATCTTCGTGGATTGCCTTCTAAGTTCATAGGCAGTGAGATTTCCAATTAGCTTATCCAACTTAATAGTGGCAATGTTCTTTGATTCCTAAATAGCAGTGGCAACTTAATAGAGACTGGCAGAACCCTTGTCAAAATCTTCTAAACTTTGTCTTCTTCAAGAATAACCCTTCCAAGAGACTTAAGTTCATTTGTCAGTGTGGTGAACCTTGTATACATCTCGTGGATGGTTTTCCTTTCCTTCATGGTGAAATTCTCATATTGAGAATACAGCAGTGTTCCTCTGGACCTCTTCACTTGGGATGTTCCTTCATGAGCCACTTGCAAACTGTCCCAGATTTCCTTAGCAGTGGTACAACTTTGAATTCTATTGTACTAGCCTGGACCAAGTCCACACACAAGCCATTTCTTGGCTTTAACATTCTTTTACCATTTCCTCAAATTCTCAGTAGCGCAATCAGCTCTGATTATTAGCACTTCTACTCCTTCAGTAGTCTTCTTCATGGTAGTTAGGGGACCATCATTGACAATGTCCCATAGCTCATAGTCTTCTCCGATGATATGATCTTTCATTCTATTTTTCCACCAGGAGTAGAACTGGCCATTAAAGAGTGGAGGCCTAGAGGTGGATTGCCCTTCCCATTTTTCAAGTGGTGCACTCATCTTGATATTTTCCTAAGGTGTTAGCCTCTTCAAGGATAACCTGCTCTGATACCAATTGATGTTTTATACTTCAATACCACACAAGAGGGGGTAATTTGTATGGTGACCAATTTTTTGCTCAAACTGATTATGGAAGGACCTAGTTCTTCTATGTGTTCCAACTACTACTGTTGTAAAATAATAAATGTAGAAAGTAAATAACACAAGTAATTTTACGTGGAAAACACAGGTCTCAAAAGGTAAAAAAACCACAATCTACTACATTATAGGATTTTCCCCAACACTTCACTAAATCACTGAGCTAAAACAGCATTTACCAAACTCTTTGTAAACCTAAGGATTACCTCTAATCCCGTCGTAGCAACCAGCCTCTAATTGTTGTGACAGCTTCAAGTTAACTCTAACTTGAATACTCAAAATACCTATTACAATTGCTTCTAGATAAAGCTGAAAAGTACAAATATGAAAACACCTAATACAATTGAACCAGAAATAAAGAAAGACACATAAAGCTCTTTATGGAGCTTTTTCTTCAATCTGGTTCATGTAGCTTCAGGTTTGCACACTTGAATCACACACGAACTCCTTGCAAAAAGCCCTGCTATTTTCTCTGAATTCACGTTTAACTTCTATTTTTCTGTGCAACCCTATAATGTGAGAACATCCTGTAATTTATAGAGTTAGTAGATGAAGAAATAATTAGAGTTCTGATACAACTCTTCCTTGGTGGAAGAGTTCTTGTTAATTTCAACTTCTAACTCCTTCCCTATCTTGGATAGTGTTCTCTTTGATTAAGAAGTCCTTCTCCTTATCAATTATACAACCTTTCCGATCTACATATATTAAATACACCAAATTAAACTTATCTCCTTCATGTGCAACTCACATGCTCGAATCTACCCGTTTTTTGTGCACCTGAGGGATGGACCTGAGGGATGGACCTAGTTCATCTCTAAATCCCTTTGTCAATCGTAAAAACTTAACCTTTACTTGGGCCAACAGTTATTAAGTAAGAACTTCTATGAGTCATCAAATCAGAAATATAGTAGTGCAACACCTTTCTTGTTATTCTTTCTAAAAGCAGTATGCTATATTTTTTCTTGGTAAAAATAATATAGTATCGAGATGTAACTTTTCTTAGCTTGAATATTAATTTTGGTAATTTGACTATGTTATATAGGATATCCATGGATTATGGTGATAAAAGTTGGATGAATCTCCTAAGATGGACGAATGAGTATATCCGCGGAGTGAATAATTTTCTTAATGTAGGTTGGCGATGGGGTTTATTCTCTGTTCTAGGATATTTAGGGAAAGATTATAGAAACATGTAAGTCTATATTCGTATATCGTTCTCTAAACATCCTAAGATAGATAATAAACTTTTTTGTTATTCTTGATCCCATAGGCTCCTTTCAAATCATCTTTTTGTTGCTAACTTTTTGCGTTCTTATCTTGATCTGGTATGCTTGTAACATTCTCTATTTCAATGGATTTTGCTTATTCCTCTCTAAACTACTACTGAAAAGGGTCAGTAGCATATGCTATGTAGTTCTTTTTTAGTAGCTTGCATGCACATTTGATGTCTAAATTTGGGTCTACATAATGTGTTTATCTGTAGAAGAGCTAGGCTCATGACTAGTATCTTGTATGGCCAATCTTTTATTTTCGTTTCTTTTTTGTTCCATATATTTTGTCCAGACACTCAATATCTTTGGGTGTGCTATGAGCATTCTTCGACTGGATTCTCTTGAACGGTAATGACTTTATTTATCCTCTTTTGTAGGTGGAGTAGATCAGAAAATGAAAGATGAAGGCAGTGAAGATCTAGATCTTACTGAAGATAAATTTTGAATTGCTATAGATGAGTGTTCTAGGAATCTTTTGTTAACAATATTCTGAAACTTACTATCTTGAAATGTATTAAACTTATGCACTTGGGATAGAACGTTTGTTTTATGAATATTATTAGCTTGTTGGACAATTTATATTATTAATAGTTTTATTTTATGATTTATTTAAATTTTAGGGTTATTTAATTTATTATATATTTAAAGATTTATTTACAGCATAGGCTGTATTTTTTTTTTAAATGAGCTGTTATAATAGCCTACCAGAACCGTTGCAATAAGACACAAATGGCATTCCATTAGAGAACGTAAGCTGTTGCAATAGGTCCGGCAAACCGTTCAAAAATGTCCTATAAACCGTTCCAATATCCATACATAACCGTAATAATAGCTTTAATAAGTGTTGTTAGATAATATGGTAATGGTTACGAACCGCTACATAAACAATATAGTAACGGTTTTAAACCGTTCCAATTGGAAAGAATAATCGTTCCAACAAAGAAAGGGAAAACCGTTGCGATAGATGTCTCTACAGCAACGGAGATGCAAATTATTGCAAGAAACGTGCCTATAGCTCTATTGGCAACGGTTTATCTACCTATTGGAACGGTTTTCCATGCGTTACCATAGACCAATTTTTGGTAGTGTAAACCATTGCTTATTGATAATAATTGATTTGTATCTTTTTTTATATATGAAAATATTGTCATTTCTTTAGTCATTTCTTGCAATGGAAAAGGTTCCGGATTGATTTTGTGTGTTTGATTAACAAATAAGTGTGCATATCTCTATGTGTGTTGTTTGTGTGGGCCTTTACATATTGTATATTTGCTCTATATGTAGGCTCAATCATTATTAGAGACTTTGGATATATTACCATTTTGCATTTAGTCATCTATGTTAAGTCTGACTACTTGAGACCAGCTGCAGATGTGTATAATATAACTGCACTATGTATATCCCTACTGCTGGTCTCTGTTTTTGGTTACCTAAACAAGGAGATTCAGCTGATTGAATAGCGACATAATATAAAAGTTGAAAGTTGAAAGTTTGGGACAATTTGGAGTTTGGATCCGCAGTGTTATAGCTTCTAGCACTTTGTACCTTCATTTCTGGTTATCAGCATTACACAATCTAAATTATTTTGGGAATAAGCTTGCATTTGGTCATGTGTATGACCTTTAATGAATCTTATGCATGTCGGTTAACCTTCAACAAAGTTCTCATCCTCTTGAGTTGCTAATCTTATGCATGTACATGTATAAATTCAAGGCCCTTATTTAATTCAAATATCGACCACCACCTAAAATATGCTCTGCTCATCTAGTATAGGAACTATAGATCAGAACTTAAATCTTTCAAAAATGCTATTTGATTAAAAATATACTGCTGCTCATGTGATTTTCTCAAAGCTTAAATATTAAGTTTTTGTATGATTTTTTGTCTGATGTTAGCTCGTGCACTTAAGCACTTTTATAGGCTCTTGTATTTATTTTTTATCCCTTTTTAACTTTCGGGTACTAATTTTATTCATGGATTTTATTTTATACTTGTTTCATAGATGACAGAGCCAGAGGCAGAGAAGAGAAATGAGCTTCAATGTTTTAGTATGGTAGGGATATGGAAGTGGAACTTGTTTTAGTATTATTTTTTTTGCCTTCATGAGTTCATCCTTTAAGTAGTGGAAGACCTATCTATTTTTTTGATATGTTGCTTTGCTAGTACTACAGTTTATTCAGTTTTGTTGCTACAATTATCTGCTAGTATTATTCAGTTTAACTTTTTGGGATTGTTCAGTTCTGTTGCTACAATTATCAACTAATATTATTCAGTTTAACCTTTTGATTCCATATTGATTGTTGATGTTATATATCCTTATAGACTATAGGTATGTATTTCCTTCTCGCTCTAGTTGGGTAAATCTTTATGGTTATGATACAACGATCACTAAGAGATGAATACATGAAATAAATATCTTATTATATAAGGCTTATAATTTGAACCGTAATCCAAATTATTTATCCTATCCAAATATCAAAATCCAATTCGAACTGAATTTAATTTGGTTCGAATTTGGATTACAATGTCCCAAATCCAAAATTCGAAATTATAGTCCAAAATGTGCCAAATCCAATCCAATCTGATCCATGAACAGGCCTACCCCCGACGTCTACCTTGTGGGGAACTACCTTGTGGGGAACTAAGCTGGAAAACTTAAATCAAATAAGAGAAACTAGCTAGAAAGCAGTTCAATCATGGTGATGATACGCAAGAGTTGCATGAGGGGAGCTAGAAACTAGGTGGATCTAGCCTTTTTCTCAAAATACACGATCCTTTTATTTTTTATTTTCTTTTTGAAAATTTTCATTCAAATTACTAGCATTATTATTTCAAGAGCTCTCTATTTTCCCATTCCTTTTTTATTTATTTATTAGAATCTTATAAAAAATAGTCCAAATTCTTTGGAGTATTAACCACCTACTGTCTGTCTGACATAAAAGATTTAGAGTATTTTGCATATAATATTATATTTCTTCCTTTGAGGTAATTTATATGAGATTATGACCAAAAAAAAAGTGTAGATAATCAAAGAGCTCTAGAAATAATAATGTTCTCAATTTGAATGAAAATTAAAAAAAAAATAAAAGATATAAATATCATATATTTTGGGAGAATGATTCGCTTTTACTACTCCTATTATTTTAATTTATATATATGTTTAAGTGGATAGGATCGGGTCAGATCATTTATATTTTGATTGGGTTATTATTTGATAAGCTAAAAATAAACAACAGAAAAAAACGTGGAATAAGAAATACTATCGAAAAGTTGTATTTTTGGTTATTATGATTTTTGTATGAGTTAGCGAAAGTTTTATGATTTTTATGAGAAAACATAGTTATTATAACGACCCGACTAGTAATTTTGCTTGTTAAAATTCCGTCCCCCTAAATAAGACTTTTTGCACTTGCCTTAACTAATTTACGACCTGCAGGTATGGTTGGTTCAGGATTTGGAAGAGATTTAGTTGTAGTAAGCACACTTGATTCCCTAAGAATTTCTTAAAAGGCTAAGTTTGAATTTGGTCAATATTTTTAGTAAACAGACCTGATCTTGTATTTTAACGATCCTGGATGGTCCGCAAGAAAATATGGGACCTGGGCGTATGCCCGAAATCGAATTTCGAGGTCCCTAGCCCGAGTAATAAATTTTTGTTAGAAATTGTTAAACTAGAAATTCTAAGGATTTAATGGAATTGAATAATGCTTGATCATGTCGGTATCGAGCCTGTATGTTGGTTTCAGAGCCCGGTATAGGTCCAATATAATATTTAAGACTTGCCCAAAAACCTTGGTGTCAATCCGAGTAGTTTAAGTACATTTTGGCACGTTAGAAGTGAATTTAAGAACTTGAAGTTCTTAAGTTTGATTCAATTGGTTTAGGGGGTGATTCATAGATTTAGCGTTGTTTTGGGTATTCCGAGAGTTTGAGCGAATCCATTTCATGATTTCAAACTTGTCGGTATGTTCGGACAGGGCCTGGGGACCCCGAGCGTCAATCGGGCGAGGCTCGAGTGAAGTTGGAAATTTTGGGAAGGGCCTGAAGCTCCAGCTATCTGTCATAAACCGCAGAAGTGGTCTACTTCCCACAGATGAGTCAAGCCAGGCAAGGCCCAAAACCGCAGAAACGGTTGTTTTTCCGCAGAAGCAGAGTCACAAAAGTGGCTTGTATCTCGCAGATGCGACCCAGTGGCCCAGCCGAGATTCCGCAGAAGCGGGTGCCTTTCTGCAGATGCAGTGGACGCAGGTCCGGCCCAAGACCGCCGATGCAGAAATCACTAAAGCAGTAAGCTTTATTTAATACGGGCTCCAACCATTTTTTCCAATTTTGCACTCGTTTATTAGGCGATTTTGGAGCTCTTAAGAGAAGATTTCCACCTAGAATCTTGAGGTAAGTTCATCCTCTTTATTTCTAAGTTTAATACTTGAGTTTTGGGTAGATTATGTAACGATCCGGCCGGTCATTTTTGGAATTTACGCCCTGATCCCCCATTAACTATTTTCCCTAAGTTCATTTCTGCTATTTTGGTTTGTCGGTACGTTCGGTATTAGGATTCGGAGTGTTTTGGGACACTTAGTCCCTAAGTGAGAGCTTAAGAGATGAAAAAAATGATCCGTAATTGTAACAGTGTGAAGACAACCTCGGAATGGAAATCTGATTGTTCCGTTAGATACATTAGGTGAATTCGGGGTTAGGAGCGTGTTCGGAATGTATTTTGGAAGTCTGTAGCTCATTTAGGCTTGAAATGCCGAAGTTTGTATTTTTGAAGTTTCTGGTCCGATAGTGAATTTTTTATCCGACGGTCGGAATGGAATTCCGAAAGTTGCAGTAGCTTTGTGATGTCATTTGGGATGTGTGTGCAAAATTTTAGGTCATTCGAACATGTTTTGGTTAGTTTTTTATCAAAAGCGTATTTGGAAGAAATTTGAAGTTCTTAGGCTTGAATCATTGATTAAATCGGGTTTCTGGTGTTGTTTTAGGTGTTTTAAGGATTGGTACAAGTTAGAATAAGGTATTAGGTGGTATTGGTGCTTTTGATTGAGGTCCCGGGAGCCTCAGGATGATTTCGGGTGGTTGGTGGAAGAATTTGGAGTTGAATGAATTGTTGAAGGCTTCTGTCTTCTGTCATAACCGCACCTGCGGTTTGGTTTCCACAGGTGCGGAGCCGTATAAGTGGTTGGACCATCGCAGATACGGGTTTTGGGCTTCTTCAATATTTTCGCACGTGCAGACATTTTACCGCAGATGTGGTTACGCACCTGCGAGTTTCCCATCGCATATGCGGCACCTGAGCCCTTTAATGAAAACCGCAGAAGCGGCTTGGTTTCCGCAGAAGCTTAATACATCATCTAATTTCGAATTTGGAATAAAAATGGGGAAAAAACTTCTTAGACCAAACTATTGGGTTTTAAGTGAGCATTTGACCTCCGATTTGGGATATTTTTATATGGTTAGACTTGTGAGAGTACGAGGGTTCTGAAAATGTGAAAATCATTCGATTTCGAGGCGTGTTCATGAGGGGCATTTTGGTCATTTTTACCTATTTTCGCGCTTAGCTTTAAATTTAATAGTGGAATCACTTGTTTGCAATATTATTTACGATATGTAATTGAATTAAATAGATTTGGGCCATTTGGAGTCGGATACTCGTGGCAAAGGCGTGGTTCCTAGTTGATTATTGAGTCGGTTCGAGGTAAGTGGCTTGTCTAACTTTGTGTGGGGGACCTTTCCCCTTAGGATATGATCTTGGAATATTTGAATGCCTCGTATGTGAGGTGACGAGCACGTACTTGAGCTAATTGTTGTAAACCCGTTTCTACTTGAAGTATTTAAATTGAGATTTCCTGTTACTTGTTCATTTTAGACTGTAAGTTTAAACCTGTGCTAGCTTAGAGAAGCATGTTTAGCTGACTTACTTGCTTAATTGTTTAACTGTATTATTTGTACTCTGTGAAGCACGTTTGTGAAGCACGTTAGGCTAGAAATTACTATTACCTGTATTTATTTTAGCATTTATTCTGTGATTATGAGTTGTTATTGTCATGTGTTTAATTTGGGACTACGGAACGGCTTCCCGGGAGATACCCCTGTACTTGATATCTTCTGGATTGAGGGTGCGGGATACCAAGAGATCCCCGGCACATGTATTTCTATATATTGGGATACCAAAAGATCCCCGGCTTGCTTATTGGGGATACCAAGAGATCCCCAGTGTATATGATGAGGATACCAAGAGATCCTCGGGATACCAAGAGATCACTAGTGCATATGATGAGGATACCAAGAGATCCTCGGGATACCAAGAGATCCCCAGCTATTATTCCTTGTTGATAGCAGTATTCCTTGTATTGTTACCTTTTCTTTCTATTAATGTTCCTCCTTATTTATCTGGTTTAGATTCTCGATGTAGACTTTATTTAAACTGTTTCCATTATCTTATTTTTTATTATGTTTTATCTCAGTAGGGCCCTGACCTTCCTCGTCACTACCCAACCGAGGTTAGGCTTGGCACTTATTGAGTACCGTTGTGGTGTACTCATGCCCTTCTGCGCATGTTTTTCATGTGCAGATTATCCAGGTACCCCTACTCAGGCGCATTATCCTTGTGGCGAGGAGTTATACGGAGACTTGGAGGTATATCTGCCGCGTCCGTAGACCAGGAGTCTCTATTCTGTTATTCCTTTCTGTCAGTTGTTTAGATATTCTGGAGTTAGAGCAGCGTACTATATTTCTATTAGCCTGTGGTTCCCGTGAGCTTCCGGGTTTTGGTATTGAGTTGTAGACTTCCGTATTTATTTTGGGTTGTATAGGCCGAGCTGTCTCATATGCAGTCATTATTTTACATATGTTCAGTTTTAATTAATTTTTCCGCAAGTTATACTAAATTTCCGCATTCTTAGACTTACCTAGTTGTAGGAACTAGGTGCCATCACGGCATGTTCATGGAGGGTGAATTGGGGTCGTGACAGATTAACACATAAAGATTAGGAAAAATCAAGGGATTAGAGCAAAACCTAGGGTTTTGTTAAAACTTAGATCTTACTAAGTAATTGGTTATGATATGAAGTAAAAATCATATATTATTGATCCTTAGGTTATAGAGAACAACTTGTTTCGAAAAGTTTCGGGATCCGGGCATGTAGGCCCGAGGTCGGATTTTAGGAAACTTATATTTAAGTTTGGGAAACTAGGGAGTAAGGGTGGCAGGGGGTAAAGAACCTTCTAGGCTGAGAGTGGGGTCATGGAACATAGTGACTCTAACGGGAAAGTCTATAAAGTTAGCAAAGATACTCCATAAGAGGAAGATTAACATAGCTTGTGTCCAGGAGATTAAATGGGTAGGAAACAAGGCTCGGGAGGTGGATTGTTTTAAGTTGTGGTATTCAGGGAGGGTGAGAGGGAAGAACGGGGTAGGCATTTTAGTTGATAAGGATCTATGGGAGCTAGTGGTTGAGGTTAAGAGGGTGAATGATAGGTTGATGGCCATTAAGATAGTCGTGGGAGGGTATACTCTAAACGTAGTTACTGCTTACGCGCCTCAGGTGTGTTTGGACAAAAAGGTTAAAAGACGCTTCTGGGAAGATTTGGATGGGTGGGTGCGGGGTATACCGTCCACCGAGAAGCTTATTATAGGGGGTGATTTTAACGGCCAAGCTGAGAGGTTTCCTGGGGGATATGATGATGTGAATGGTGGCTTCAGTTTTGGAGATAGAAATAGTGGAGGTACTTCGTTGCTGGAGTTCTCGCTAACTCGTATTACCCGAATAAGGCAGAGCGCCTGATAACTTTTCGGAGTACGGCGGCCAAGGCCCAGATTGATTATCTACTTCTTCAAAATGTGATAGAGGTTCATGCACGGATTGTAAAGTCATCCCAAATGATAATCTCACGACCCAGCATATGCTTTTGATTATGGATTTAGAGATCAGGTGGATGAGGAAGCAGAGGGTTATGTCAGGTATACCTAGGTTCAGGTGGGGTGCATTGACTAAGGACAAGGTCCAGGAGTTGGGGGAGAAGTTGCTGGCTATGGGGGCCCGGAGGAGTAGTGGGGATGCGAGTTGTATGTGTTCTATGACAGCAAATTGCATTAGAGAGGCGGCAATAGAGGTGTTAGGGGTCTTAAAGGGTTTTTCTAGTGGCCGAAAAAGGGACTGGTGGTGGAACGAAGAGGTTCAGAGGAAAGTGGAAGCTAAGAAAGCGGCATATTAGAAGCTAGTAGAGAGTATCAACGAGGGGCAGAAGAGTGCTAACGGGGAGGGGTATAAGAAAGCTAGGAAGGAGGCGAAGTTGGTGGTTACTGCGGCTAAGACCGCCGCGTTTAGTCATCTATACGAAGATATTAGGGATAAAGGCAGGGACAGGAAGTTGTATAGACTAGCGAGGGTGAGGGAGCGGAAGACCCGGGATCTGGGCCAAGTGGATGCATAAAAGATGAGGAGGGAAGAGTTTTATTGGAGGGGGCGCAAATTAGGCAGAGATGGCATTCTTACTGTCATAGGCTCTTGAATGAAGAGGGAGAGAGAGGCATTGTGCTGAGGGAGTTGGAGCACTCAAAGCAGCAGTGAGATTTTGGGTACTGTAGACGTATACGAGTAGGGGAGGTTGTAGGGGCTATGCGCAGGATGAGTAGGGGCAGAGCGACAGGGCCGGACGAGATCCTAGTGGAATTCTGGAAGAGTGTAGGTAAGGAGGGCTTGGAATGGCTTTCTAGGTTGTTTAACGTCATTTTTAGGACGAAGAAGATGCCTGAAGAATGTAGGCGGAGTACGATGACCCGTTTTACAAGAATAAGGGGATGTCCAAAACTGCAACAACTATAGGGGGATCAAGTTGTTAAGCCATACGATGAATGTGTGGGAGAGGTCGATTGAAAGGGGTTTTGTGTCCATTTTCGAGAAGCAGTTTGGTTTCATGCCGGGAAAGTTGACCACTGAGGCCATTCATATTGTGAGGAGATTGGTGGAGCAATTTAGGGCGGCGAAGAAGGATTTGCACATGGTGCTCATTGACCTGAAGAACGCCTATGACAAAGTCCCCAGAGAGGTTCTATGGAGTTTTTTGGAGGCTACAGGAGTGGTTGTGCGTATATTAGAGTGATTCAAGACATTTATGATAGAGATAAGACACGGGTTGGCACGTCACATTCAGGGGGAGGTGCATTGGTACTTGCTATTTGCAGATGACATAGTCCTGATTGATGAGATGCGAGGTTGCATTAACGAGAGGCTGGAGGTCTAGAGACATACCCTAGAGTGTAAGGGTTGCAAGTTGAGCAGGACCAAGACAGAATACTTGGAGTGAAAGTTCAGCGGTGTTACCCAGGAGGCGGACGGGGATGTGAAACTCGATACGCAAGTCATTTCCAGGAAAGAGAGTTTCAAGTATCTGGGATCTATAATTCAGAAGGATGGAGAGATAGATGAGGATGTCACACACTGTATAGGAGCAGGGTAGATGAAGTGAAGGCTCGATTTCGGTGTCTTATGTGATAAGAATGTGCCGTTGAGACTTAAAGGTAAGTTCTACAATGTAGTTATTAGACCGACTATATTGTATGGGGCAGAGTGTTGGCCAATCAAAACATCTCATGCCCAACAGATGAGGGTAGCAGAAATGAGGATGTTGATATGGATGTGCGGGCATACTAGGTTGCATAGAATTAGGAATGAAATTATTCAAGACAATGTGGGAGTGGCCCCTGTGGAGGCAAAGATGCGTGAGGCAAGGTTGAGATGGTTCGGGCATGTTAAGAGGAGAAACGCAGAGTACCCTGTCAGGAGATGTGAGAGGTTGGCCTTAGGAGGTAAGAGGAGGGGTAGAGGTAGGCGAAAGAAGTCTTGGGGATAGGTGATCAGGCGGGACATGGCGCTACTTGAGCTAACCGAGGACATGACTCTAGATAGAAGGGTGTGGAGGTTGAAGATTAGGGTAGAAGGTTAGTAGGTAGTCGTGTATCTCCCTTTGTCTTCCCTAGCTCGATAGTATTAGCGCTAGTTCGGTACCCATTTTTTCCTTAGTTTTCTATATTCGCATATCTCGTTTTGTTGTTACTTGCCATTGGTAAATTTTTGTAGTTTGCTAGCAGTACTTCGTTTATATTCTCGTCTGCTGCCTTAGAATTAGTTTTTTAAATATGTTATCTTGTTATCAGTACCCCGTTCATATTATCTCTTGCTATCTCCGATTTAGTTTTCTAATTATTGTTTTTCTATTACTTGCTACCAGGGTTCTCTCACCTTCTTTAGACGAGGGTCTATCGGAAACAGTCTCTCTGCCCTTCCAGGGTAGGGGTAAGACTACGTACATCCGACCCTCCCCAGACCCCACTTGTAGGACCACACTAGGCTATTGTTGTTGTACTCTTGAGCTTGTATAGACTAGTTCCAACTTCATTTAATTAGTTTGTGATTGTGTGGCTCCAAATTGAGGGTTTGAGCACGTTCTTGATATTGAAAGTATGCTTTGGAGCGAGGTGAGTCTCCTATCTAACCTTGTAAGAGGGAATTGTCCCCATAAGTGTAATAAATGAATAATTTTCCACCAAATGCAGGGGCTACTTACGCACTAGGTGACGAGAGTCCGTGTGTAGCCACTATTATGCTTAAGTCCGGGTAGTCTAGGACCCAAAAGCATAATTTATGTGATGTTCTTGTAACTTTACGATTAATTTGGGATTGCTTAAATCATGTTGAACGTGGTAAATGAATCTTATAAGAGGAACATCATTTTCTTCGTCCTTTTAAAGAGAAGTTGATATTTTCGTGAGTAATAGCTCTCCTGATATATATTCTTTCCCTCATATTATTGTGTTTTTAAATACATTTGACCGCATCTCATGTATGATTCACTGGCGGGGTAATAGATGCATATATGGTTCGTGCCGTTCGACCTTCCCATAGTGCACACTTTATTTTTATGTTGGATCGAGCCATACGACCTCAGCACTAATTGCGTATGCTTATTACTTGGTATATTGCTGTGAACGAAACTTTGTTACATGCCCTGAAATGTAAATGGATAATTGTGATATCATCTAGGAAAGGACATGTTGCCTCATGCTATAAATTGTTGATCATTTGTGCTAGCCATGCTTAGTATATCACTTATCATATTATTTAATCCTAGTAAGTGTCAAGTCGATCTATCGTCTCTACTTCTTCGATATTAGACAGGATACTTACTGGGTACATGTTGTTTATGTACTCATACTACACTTCTGTACTTAATTGTATAGGATCTGAGGCAGGTACATCTGGTACCACTGGTGCATACCCTTGATCCGGTCGAAGATTCCATGGTGAGCTGCTCCCTTCCTATGTCGTTCAGCATCCCAATGGAGTCTTTCTTTAATTTTGGTTGTCTACTCTATTTCACATAGTAGGATAGTATTATTCTTTTGTATATTCTACTAGATGCCTGCATACTTGTGACATCAGATCTTGGCACACACACTAGTAAACTATCTTTTGTTGGGATTGTATAATTATTTTGGGTACGATGTTACTTATCATTTGTTTGAAATTCAAATTTGGAGTTTTTTCATAACTGTTTTGAAAAAAAGTAGAACTAGAATTTATTAATATTTTTGCGTTGGCTTGCCTGATAACGGTGTTGGGCGCCATTACGACCTAAGGTGAAATTGGGTCGTGACAGTCATATGACTTTGATGAAAAAAAGTAATAGTTACATGGCCATTTGTGAAATTTACTCTAATAATAATAATTCCTTCATTATCAATTAATACATAATAATTTTATAATTATTCCTTATCACATAATAGCCCTATGTTGTTAATATACATTACTAAGAGCCCGTTTCGATGGGCTTATTTTAAGTGATGATTAAGGGAGTTTTACATAGTTACCCACAAAAAAAAACTATTTACCCTAGTTTTCTTTATTCTTCAATTCTTTTTTATTTATGTGCTTCTTTTCTTTTTTCTTTTTGTGTCACGACCCCAACCCCGAACCCGATCATGATGGCACCTCTCGTGAAGACAATGCCAGCCAATTAAATCTAATTTACCTTTTTAGAAATTAATCAACATAAAAAAATAGTCTAATCATGAATTAATAATACTGAATAGAGGAAACATCGATAATAATGTGGAGAATCCAACCCGAAACAGCCCTAACCGGGGTGTCAGAAGTCACGAGCATCTATAGACCATGATACAAGTCTGCTAAATCCAATATTTAGTACAAATGTTTGAAAGACATAGAAATGATAAGATAATAGAGACACGAGGCTGCGGACGCCATCAACTACCTCGTAGCCTCTGAATACTGCCTGGAACTGGAGGAATTAGCACTCAGGAGAGGAACCAATGATACCTGAATCTGCACACACGGTGCAGGGAGTAATGTGAGTACTCTGACCTAGTGAGTAATAAATATAAATAATGACTAAAGGTAAGAAATCACACAAAGCACAAGGCATTTTGTAATGAAGCAATAAAACATCATTTGAAAACAGTAAATCAATGAAAAATCAAGTAAGATCTCCTTTCAACAGGTAAAACTGGTATATAATGTAACCTCGGGCTTAGTATCCACAATTCTGCCCCTCGGGCTATATCTCAGAACAATACCAGCCCCTCGGGCTATATCTCATAACAGTACCAGCCCCTCGGGCTAAATCTCATATCACAAATGGGTACCCGCGCTTACTGGGGGTGTACAGATTCTGGTAAGGGCCCCTTACGGCCCAAGCGCAATCACAAGCCACCTCATGGCATCAAATCTAGGCCCTCGGCCTCATATCAACGAAGCCACCTCGTGGCATATATGTAAATCAAACCCTCGGCCTCAAATCAGTATTAGTATTCCTCACAATATATAGGCCATCGGCCTTACTCAACCCGCAAAATCATCACAAGTCCCTCGGGCAATAGTAAAATAGTGTTTCCAGCCCAAACATTATTAAAAATATCATCTAAGTCTTAAAATCTGAGAAAGAATGGATGAATAGTAAAATAGTAGAAATTATCAGGACTGAGCTCAAGTAATAAATCAAAACAGTGAGGAAATGGTAATAAAAATCCCCGAAGGTTTCAAACAGTTGGAACCAAGCCCAACTATGGCATTTAGCCCAAGTCATGGTGATAACAATTAAGTCTCAATTAAATACGTGGTAAAATCATCAATCGGGACGGACCAAGTCACAATCCCCATTATTATACGACCCCACGCTCGTCATCAAGCGCGTTGTTGACCTAAGTTCAGGTAAAGTTTTGAAGAATGACAAATGAACCCAATCATGGAATAGGTCCATCAGTGAGGCACAGTGTCTATCAACCTATACATGTAGGATATACATGACAGAGATAAGTATCAGTGATCAAGCAGCAATATCCCCTGAACTAATCGAAAAGGTTGCATATTGAATGAGGAGAGAAAGTCTCCTTATGAGAAAAGGACACAATCCGGAAAAAGGATAGTATTGGAGTTTATGTTGTTCAAGGACTCAACTTCGATGGAAGGTTAGCAATTGAGTCTAAATCAAACTCTAATTACTAACTCATTAAATAACAATGATTGTTCTCTTTTACAAGTATTGCACAAACGCAGAAGTTTAACGAAATTGAGAGCAAAAGAGCGAGGTAATTTTCCAAGCAATTTATGTGAGATTTAAGTGTGCATTCTTGAAGTTACTTGGACAAGACAGAAGAACCAATTCCATTGTGTCTTTCTTTTATTCTAGTTCATTTGTAGTAGGTGATTTAAACTTGTACCTTTCAGCTTTCATAGAAGTAATTGTGTTAGGTACTTTGAGTATTCAAGTTAGAGTTCACTTGAAGTTGTCGCAGCAGTTGAGGCTGTGTGCCACAATGGGATTAGAGTTTAATCCTTAGGTTTACAAGAGTTTTGTAAATGATGTTTTGGCTCAGTGATTTTAGTAGAAGTTTGGGAAAATCCTACTGAGTAGTAGGTCGTGGTTTTTTCACATTTTGAGCCAAGTGTTTCCCACGAAAAAATCTTTGTGTTCTTTATTTTATGTACTTTTAATTCTGCAAACAGGAGTAGAAAGTACACCTAGAAGAACCAGGTTTTTCTAGAGCAAAAATTGGGTATCACACAAATCACCCCCCTCTTGTGTGGTATTGACGTTTAAAATATCAATTAGTATCAGAGCGGGTTATCATTGAAGCGGCTAGCACCTTAGGAAAAGATCAACATGAGTGCACCACATGGGAACTAGGAAGGGCAATCCACTACAAGGCCCCCACTCTTCAATGGACAATATTATTCTTGGTGGAAGAACAGGATGAGGGATCACATCATTGAAGAAGACTATGAACGCTGAGGCATAGTTATTGATGGTCCCCTAGCAACTACAAAGAAGAATGCTGAAGGAGTGGACATGCCAAAGACAAGGGCTGACTATACTGTTGAAGACCTGAAGAAGTGGGAGAAAAATGCTAAAGCCAAGAAATGGCTTGTGTGTGGACTAGGTCCTAATGAGTACAGCAGGATCCAAAGTTGTACCACTGCTAAGGAAATTTAGGACACCTTGCAAGTGGCTCATGAAGGAACACCTCAAGTAAAGAGGTCCAGAGGAACACTACTGTATTCTCAATATGAGAATTTTACTATGAAGTAAGGAGAAACAATTCAAGAGATGTATACTAGGTTCACTACACTTACAAATGAACTTAAATCTCTTGGAAGGATTATTCTTGAAGAAGACAAGGTTGAGAAAATCTTGACAAGGGTTCTGCCAGTCTCATGGGAAAGCAAAATCACTGCTATTCAGGAATCAAAGAATACTGCTACCCTCAAACTGGATGAACTAATTGGAACTGCATATGAATTAAGAAGGCAAACCATGAAGATGGATACACCTAAGAAGGAAAGAAGTATGGCTCTCAGAATTGCTGAAGGTTCAGATCTAGAGGATGAAGAAATGGCTATAATCACAAGAGATTTCAAAAGTACCTTATGAGAGGAAAGGATTCTTCACGAGGTACAACCTTCAACAAACCAAGGGCTCCTGAAAAATAGACCAATGAGGGCTGCTACAAGTGTGGTAAGACAGATCACATGATCAAGAACCGCCCTTAATGGGAAATTGTGTGGAAGAAAGAAAGGGCTGAACGAAAGAAGAGGAAGAAGGAACGGATTCAACCAAAAAAACAAAGGCTATGGTTGCTGCCTGGGGAGAAACATCAGATGAGGACTCAGATGATGAAGCTGGAGAGGAACAGGCTCTTATGGCCATTAGAGACTCAAAATATGAACAAGAGGTAAGTATTCTTCATCTCAAAGACAAAACTAAATTTCTGTCTAAAGAAAGGCTGGCTGAGCTATTACTAGACTTCATTGATGAGTCTGAGATAATTAACAATGAGAAGGAAGAACTGTCTAGGGAATGTGTGATTCTAAACGCAAAATGCAAAAGCTTAGAGTCTAGGGCTAATAAGTGTGATAGCAGAAATGCTGAGTTGTAGAACCAGGCTCTTGAACTTGCCATCAGTGTTCTAGAACTTAAGTCTGAAAACTTAAAACTGAAACTAGGAACAGGAAAGAAGAAAGCTGATCACACATATCTCACTCTAGAATAAAACATAGGAAAAATGAAGGATTAATTATATAAAAAGGATGAGCTGATTAAAGTCCTAAAAGAAGATCTAGGAAAAGTGAAGCATGAACTAGACAGAACGTGCATGTGGAACAAGGCCTCTGATGCACTCTCTTGGTTGCAAGAGCATCACAGTAGCAACAAAAGAGGACTTGGCTATGGGACACAAGCACCAAAATGGAACCCTAAAAGCAAGTATCTCACACTTCTTGAGAATAAAATATGCACACAATGTTGCAAGACTAGCCATTACAAAAATGAATGTAATGCAAAAGTAAAGGCCAGTCAAAATAACAAAGCCTTTGTTCAAGAGAAAAGTAAGCTGCCTGGGTGGGAAAGAAGGAATTTGATTCATCCTTTTGCCTATAGAAAGGGACCCAAATTAGTTTGGATTCCTAAGACTAACCCCTGATTTCTTTTTGCAGGCCCAAGTGAAAGGAAGCAGCCAAATATGGTATATGGATAGTGGCTGCTCAAAACATACGACTGGGAGCAAGGACAAATTCCTTTCACTTGAGAACTTAAAAGGAGGTAATGTCTCCTTTGGTAATGGAAATAAAGGTGAGATCATTGGGGTTGGAAAGGTAGGTAAGACAGATTATCATTCCATAGAGAATGACTACTTGATAGATGGCTTGAAATATAGTCTGATAAGTGTATCACAACTATGTGACAGAGGTAACCTTATGGCTTTCACCTCTACAAAATGCTTTGTGATTAACCTTATTCACTGACAAGATTGTTTTGTAGGGAAAAAGAGTTAACAATATTTACATTATAGATTTGTCCACTCTGTCAGAGAATGAACTCACTTGCCTAAGTGTGTTGGTTAATGATCCCCTCCTGCGGCACAAAAGACTTGGTCATGCCAGTCTGAATCAGCTAAACAAATTAGTCTCCAAGGACTTGGTGATAGGGTTACCCAACATCAAGTTCAAGGAAGATAAAGTTAGTGAGGCATATGCAAGAGGGGAAGCGGGTAAGATCATCCTTCAAAACCAATAAAATGGTAAGCACATCCAAGTCGTTGGAACTGGTTCATATGGATCTGTGTGGCCCAATAAGAACAATGAGCAGAGGTGGAAAGAAATATGTAATGGTACTTGTTGATGATTATTCTCGATTTACCTGGGAACATGAAGATGAAGCCATTGGATTGGTAAAGGACTTGACTGAAGCCTCAGCTCAGGACAAAGTGGCACCAACAGAAGGAACAGGTAATGGAAAAGGTCCTTCCATACAGGGCAACCTGACAGGGGGAACAAATCAAAGAGGAATAGAAATAAATCCCTTAAAGGAACCTGTTCATGACCCTATTCCTCAGCAACAGAACATGGGAGAAACATCTAGCATAAACCAATTGGTTGTGAAACCTCACAAGTATCAAAGTTCTTATCCCATTGAGAACATTTTCACGGATCCAACATCTGGAGTCAAAACTAGATCACAATTAAAGAATCTGTGTGCTTTTGATGCCTTTTATCTCTTATTGAACCTAAAAATGTTGGTGTGGCTTTGCAGGATGCAAATTGAGTGACTTTTATGCAAGATGAACTCAACCAATTTGAAAGAAGTCAAGTTTGGCATCTAGTTCCGAGACCCAAGGACAGATCGGTCATTGGTACAAAATGCGTCTTCAGAAATAAACTTGATGGAGATGGAACGGTTACAAGAAACAAAGCAAGGATGGTGGTCCAAGGTTATAGCCAAAAGGAGGGCATAGACTATGATGAGACTTTTTCTTCAGTTGCAAGACTTGAGGTAATCAGACTTCTCATTGCCTTTCCAGCACACATGGAATTCACACTTCATCAAGTGGATGTCAAAAGTGCCTTCCTAAATGGCTACCTGAAAGAAGAAGTGTTTGTAAAACAACCTCCGGGTTTTGAAAGCAAGGAATGTCCTAAACATATGTACAAGTTAGACAAGGCTCTTTGTGGACTCAAGCAGGCCCCAAGAGCATGGTATGAAAAATTGTCCAAGTTCCTGCTGGAGCATGGGTACAAAAGAGGTAAAATGATAGTACCTTATTCTTGAGGGAAAAAGATAAGGATCTCCTTGTTGTACAAATATATGTCGATGACATAATCTTTGGGGCCACCATTGATAGGCTAAGTAAGGACTTTGCAAAATTAATGGGGACTGAGTTTGAAATGAGCATGATGGCTGAGATTAACTTCCTCTTAAGCTTACAAATCAAACAAAGTCCTAGTGGAACCATGATCCATCAGCAGAAATATGCAAAAGAGCTAATCCAAAAGGTTAAAATGGAATAATCCAAATAAATAGACACACCCATTGCAACTGCTAAAAAATTAGATATTGATGAACCTGGTTCATCTGTTGATCAAAAGTTGTATAAGGGTATGATTGGTTCACTTCTATATCTAACTGCTAGCTGACCTGACATTGTTTTCAGTATAGGGATTTGTGCTCTCTTCCAGGCAAATCCTGAAGAGTCTCACTTGACTGCTGTCAAGAGGATACTAAGATATCTGAAAGGAACCACTGATATGTGTCTTTGATATCCCAAAGATAGTAATTTCAATCTAGTAGGATATGTTGATGCTAATTATGCAGGTTTTCTAGTGTATAGGAAGAGCACCTCAGGTATGGCACACTTCCTTCGTTCATGTCTTGTGTCATGGGCTACCAAAAAGCAAAACTCAGTGGCCCTGTCTACAGTTGAAGCTGAGTATGTTGCTGCTGCTTCTTATTGTGCTCAATTTCTATGGATCAAATAACAGTTGGTCAATTTTGGAACTGAAGTAGATGTATACCAATATTCTGTGATAACATTAGTGCTATAAGTATGACAAAGAACCCTGTTCATCATAAGAGGACTAAGCACATAGATGTTAGACACCACTTCTTAAGAGATATCTATGAGAAAGGATTGATTTCAATAGAATTTTGTGCTACTGATAAACAAATAACTGATATTTTTACTAAAGAACTTAGTAGAGAAAACTTTGAGAGGAACGGGTTGGATAGAGGGATGATTAAGATCACCTAATAGGTCCAGTTCAGAATGCACAATGGAAAAAAATATATGAAAAAAAATTGAAAAAAAAAATTTGAAAAAAAAAATTTTGGTTAGGAGTTCTAACTTTAGGTAAACATCTAGATCAATTCTTACTCAATCTCATACTGTAATTAGTATACTCCTATGACATGTGTATATATGACTCTCTGATCTCTTACAAAGTTTTTCTATTGTGGCATTTGAGGCATGTTCAAGAGAGTTCTACATAAAGAACCTGGTTCATCAGTATGTGTTCATATGAAAGCTCAGGTATATTTTCTATACTCTGCACAATTAGAAAGATTAATTTTCTAATCATGAGCAGAAGTCCTACATTTGTCAAATTCCAAGAAATTTATCCGTTGAGTATTGAACCGATTTCGTTCTCCTACAACTCTAAAAATCGAGATTTTGCCTAAAATCTAGCGAAGCCTAACAACTACTAAGAGACAAGAAGTAGACCTTGATTAGACATCTAATTGGCCCCTGAAAAGCTGTCATTACTGCATTTATCACAAATTGCCTTTAAATACACACCACACCTCTTCTTCATAATTCCATAACCATCAAAATATTTCCTAAGTTCTGATCGCCCTTCTACTCTAAAATTCCCAAATTTTCTCAAAGAAACAATCAACCATGTCTAACCCCCAAGATAATCCTGGCACTCCCCCACCAACACCCCCCTCTAATACATCCTCATCTACTCAAGGCCCTGAGGATAGTTCTAAATAAGACACTGAAGGCTTGACAGAAGAAGGAAATCCCTGCTCACGAATCTGATTCCAACTCTAAGTCTAAAACTTTTATTTCTGCTAGTGAAGGTGAAGAACATGGGTCTTCTGACCCTGAGAAAATTCAAGAAACCCTTAGTGAGGTAAGTTCCTGTGTGGTAATTTCTTCTATGGTGGAAGATGTTGAAAATAGTTTTGTTCTAGTTTGTCCTATTAAAGATGTAAAGGTGGTTGAATCAAGTAGGAGTGGAGGTAAAAAGAAATGAAAAAAGAAAGAGGGATCAAGTATTGATGAGAGGGGAAATGGGAAGGAAAAGATTCTTGCTATCTGTGGAGCTGTTGATGAAAGTGGCATCAAGTCAGAGGGAAGAGGTTCTGGGAAGCGGCTGAAGGGCTTGTTCATCTAAGCAAGCAATGAGAAGAACATGTTTCATATGCTGAGGAAACCTTAGATGAACTTCTGAAAAGAGTTGGGGCAAGCTATGATCCAAACAAGCGCAAAGCTTCTTCACAAAAGGCTCCAATTGCTTCCAAGCCAACCAAGAAAAGCAAAACTTCATCCCCAAAACCTACTGTCCCTTCAGTGCCTAAAAGAAGAGCTACTAGAAGCAGGGTCAAACAAAGTGAAGCAGAGTTATAGAAAGCCCTAGAAGAAAGCAGGAAGAAGAAGAAGGAGAAGGTAAAAGCAAAGGTTGTAGAAAGTTCTGAGGAAGCAAAAGAAGAAGAGGAGATGGACCTGGTCTATCAAGAAAGGGGAACAACTGTAGAGGTTCCTACTCCCAAACCTAAGAGGTCCAAGACTTTCTCTAAGAAGTCCTCCTCTGAACCTGTACCTGTTGAATCCTCTTGAGCCAAAAGAACTAGGTCTGCTATGAAGGGTAATCCAAAGAAAATTGTTGGAGAAGATGAAGAGTGGAGTGGTGGAGAAGAAGAAGAGGAATCTGAGAAAGAATAAGACAGGGTTTGCCATCTTTGGCAGAAGAAAAATTTTGAAAGAAAGACTGTTGAGAGACCTGGGTGAACCAGGAATGAGGAGATTGGTGGATGATCTTGCTGCACAAGGGTGGAAGGACATGGTCCTGGAAATGGATGGGAGGCTGGCTAGAACAGAATGGATTGAGTTTATGGCAAATGCCACTGTGAAGAATGGGGTAGTCACCAGTCTAGTGAAAGGAGTAAAGGTGGAGTTTGATGCATTCAAACTGGGTGAGATTCTGGACATACCTAGTGAAGGGTATGATGATTATACAAGGCAAAGGTGGCCATGTTTGGATTCTCTCCCCACTGTTCTTCAAATTACTAGGAATTTCTGTGATGCTCAAGCTGCTGAAGATGCGCCTGAAGCCAGATTCGTGCAGAAAAGTGAGATGAGGCCTAAGCACAAGGTCTTTTTGAGTTTGTTTAACAAGTGCCTACTGCCCAGATAGGAGAGAAGGCACACTGCCAACTACATGGACCTGGTGCTTATGGAGTGCCTTGTGAGAGGAATGCGGATAAACTAGCCTGCTTTCATTGTCAAATTACTAGACAGGGTCATTAATGGCTCCAAAGCACATGTAACTCCATATGGGTTCATACTAACTACTATGTTGGACAGGCTGAGGGTGCCTTTGAAAAAAATGGGAAATGGCATCAAACAAGGAGCATTTTAGTGTTAAGACTTTACTGGCTTATGACTATCCTGTAAATGCCATACCAGTTGAACCTAGTTCATCTTTGAAGATATCTGTCAACAGCAAAGTTAGGGCCTTGGTTCAGGAGTGTGGAACTAAGGATGATGAAATTGCTAGGCTCAAGGCACGCGTGGCTGAATTGAAGAATGAGAGAGATGGCCTTAGAGCTGAGCTAGCAAAAGAAAAGGAGAAGAGTGATGGAATGCTTCAAAATAAGCTCAACCTTCTCCAATCTCAACCCTCTAGTTCCTCCAAGCCCTACGTCTTCTACCACTTTTCTTTCCATCCAATCTAGTAACCCCCAGTGACCCGATTTAGGGATGTTTCTATTTTGTTTTTTTTTCTCATTGTTTGGAAGGTTTTTCTTTCTTTTTGTGGTTTGTTTGTGGAAACATATCCTTATCAATGACAACTATTGTTTCTCTTGTTCTATGAAGATTCTGATCTTAATAGTTTAATTATGCCTGTTGATTATTGATAAATTGAATCATGTTTTCACTTGCAGTTACCCCAGTGGTCATGAGTAACTATTAATGGGATTTAAACTATGTATGCAACTTTTCAATGATGCCAAAAGGGGGAAGAGATATTGTGCTTTACTCTTTATTCTCAATAATGTGATATTTATAACCTAATTAAACTTGGTACTTGATGATAAGTTAAAAAAATTCTAAGTTGAGTGGCAATGGCTAAGCTGAGTTCTTACAGGTTACTTGATCAGTAAAAGCACAGAGTTTGTCATCATCATAAAGGTGGAATTTGTTGGCCCAAGTTCAGGTGAAGTGTTGAAGAATGACAAATGAACTCAGCCATGGAACAGGTCCATCACGTGAGGTACAATGTCTATCAAACTATACATGTGAAGGAGATAAGTATCAGTGATCAAGCAGCAATATCTCCTGAACTAATCAAAAAGGTTGCATATTGGATGAGGAGAGAAAGTCTCCTTATGAGAAGAAGACACAATCCGGATAAAGGATAAGGTTGGAGTTTGTGTTTTTCAAGGACTAAACTTCGATGGAAGATCAGCAATTGAGTCTCAATCAAACTCTAATTACTAACTTATTAAATAACAGTGATTGTTCTATTTTACAGGTATTGCACAAATGCAGAAGTTAAACTAAATTGAGAGTAAAAGAGCGAAGCAATTTTGCAAGCAATTTATGTGAGATTTAAGTGTGCATTCCTGAAGCTACTTGGACAAGATAGAAGAACCAATTCCATTGTGTCTTTCTTTTATTCTAGTTCAATTGTAGTAGGTGATTTAAACTTGTACCTTTTAGCTTTCATAGAAGCAATTGTATTCGGTACTTTGATTATTCAAGTTAGAGTTAACTTGAAGTTGTCGCAGCAGTTGAGGTTGTGTGCCACAACAGGATTAGAGTGTAATCCTTAGGTTTACAAGAGTTTTGTAAAATGTTGTTTTGGCTCAGTGATTTTAGTAGAAGTTTGGGAAAATCCTACTGAGTAGTAGGTCGTGATTTTTTCACCTTTTGATCCAGGTATTTTCCACGTAAAAATCTATGTATTCTTTATTTCATGTACTTTTAATTCCGCAAACAGTAGTAGAAAGTACACCTAGAAGAACCAGGTTCTTCTAGAGCGAAAATTGGGTACCACACAAATCATCCTCCCCCCTTGTGTAGTATTAACGTTTAGAACATCACGCGGTCTCACCTCAATATAGCACTACGATATGCAAATTCGGGGTTTCAAACCCTCTGAGCATCATTTACAATCATTACTCACCTCGAACTAGCTAAATATCTAGCTCGCAACGCCTTTTCCCCTAAAATCGACCTCCACGCGCGTTGCATCTATCAAAAATCAGAACGAATAAGTCACAATATGCCAAGGGAACAAAGCCCGAGCAAAAACAACCGAAAACTACAAAAAATCCTGAAATTAGCAAAACCCGAGCCCCAAGCCCACTTCTCGAAACTCAAAAATTTTCATATCATTAGATTCCTCGTCTCCCCACAAGTTCATACATATCAAGAATACAAAAATCGGAGTCTAAATCACCCCTCATATCCCCATTTAGAAGTCTCTTAAACTCAAGCCCTAATCCTCCATTTTAGCCTTTAAATTCCTTTAATTACAGCCCTATATCTATGAAAATCTACCATAGAATTTTGTTTTAGGTCCAAAAGTCCTTACCTTAACGAAGTCCCTTGATTTCCCTCTTCAGAATCGCTTAAAAACCTCCAAGGTCGAAGGCAAGAATGGTGAAATAACCCAAAAATCACGAAATAAAATAACATATATGGTCTGCCCAAGTTTTTCCACATCTGCGGTCCAAAACCCCCTTTTGCGGTACCACGTATGTGGTCAACCCATCCGCTTTTGTGAAAATTCATTTAACCAGCCTAAGCTGCATCTGCGTACTCCTTCCGCATCTGCGATTCCGCAGATGCGATCCCATTAGCTGCTTCTGCGGTCCAGCTAAGGGTGTTAAACGGGTCGGGTTGACCCGGTTTCAGATCGGCCCAGACCAGTAAAACCCGAAACTAACCCAGACCGGTAAGAGGGGGTTGGGCTGGGTAGGGGGTTGGAACAACTTAGTTATTTGAAACGGATAACCGGCCCGGTTGAACCCGGAAGAGTGTGTGAGCACGTGATTTTTGCCCTAAGTAAATTATTCCAAAAGTTTCAAATAAAATAATTTTACAATTTTTGTGAATTTTGTTGCATTTGGTGTTAATTGGTTGCATAATATTTCATATTAAAAAATACAAAAAATATGCATTTGCATTAGGAATTTAATTTCACATTTTAGTATTAAGTAGGTATTAATTCATTTTAGAACAATTTAAAGAAAATCACAAAAATAGTTCTTAGGCTATTTTAATCGATAATTGTTGCATCTTTAAATATGATTTTAAATAATTTTAGGGGTTAAATGGTGTAATTAAATTTTTATTTTAATTTTTACATTTTTATAAATTAGAAAATACAAAATAAAAATACAAAAAAAAATGAAAATAAATACAAAAGCAAAAGAAATGAAATACATTGAGTAAAAATTAGGCTGTTATGTTTAAATGTTGAGCCCAAATTACACCTGCACCAGCCCAACCCAATTACCCTAGACCCGGCCTATTTTTTTTTTAAACCCAAACGACACCGTCTGGTGTCAAGCTGATCTGAGCCGTCAAATTCGTTTGATCTAACGGTTATTGTTAATTGATGCGATTTAATATGTATTTGTATGAAAATCTCCCTAACCGTAAAAACATCCAGTGTCTTCCTCGTATACTCCTCCTCGCCGCCGACCTCGCCGGAACCCTCACCGGCGGGAACCGCAACCTATGCCAACAACCACCAAATTCACACCATAGATCCACCATGAACCCTTCTTTCCATCCCTACCGTCGATTTTCCTAGAATCTTGTCCTATCTCGTCAAATATCCCGTCAAAGATTTTCCGGCCAAGTTGCCGGTTAACCTAATCACCCCCAAAATAATACCATAAAACCGCCACGACCTCCTTAACCCAACCCCCATAGTATTATACCTCGAATATGTCTGGAACGTCTCGAATATTGAATAAGAATTTTCCGGCTAAAATTCAAATAACCCAATCGAGTCCAGATTAACACTCTGAAACCTCTTGGTCTTTCCCTACTGAACCCTTATGAGCGTTTGGCTCAAATATGACCGGAGCAAGTAGAATAGCTATTTCAAGATTTTCTAGCGAACCCTAGATAAGTTTTCTTCATTTTTTTTCTTTGTTTAATTTTGTCTGTTTATGCATGTGTTTGTTCGCGTTTTAGTCCAATTTCAACAATTAGGTTTAGATGTCGATTATTTTCTTGTGTTGATTGGTTTTCTTCTTCTGTGATCACTTTCTTGCCCTGTTCTTTGTTTCTGATTAGTCCCAGTACTTTTCAATTATATTATAGCCATAGTTTGATAACTCTGAGTTGGCATTTAGGATAATTTCAGTGAAATCTAGGAGCTTTTTAATCCTAATCAATTTATTCTGGTTTTTGTTAGTCACTATCTTAATTTTGATTTGATTTTGTTAAATGGTAGTTTAAGTGATAAAATTTTCTGGTATAGGATTAAGTTTTAGTAATAATAACAATTTGTTAGATTTCAATTTGATAGTTTAAATTCTGTTTGTCTTGATAAAATAATTTTGTTTTCCTGATTAGAATTGTAGGAGTCCATTAATTGTTTTTGTCCTTAATTAGGTTTTGGGGCTGTTGGGTATGGGTAGTAATTCTTAGATGTTTTAAGGGTAGTTTGGTTAATGAAAAAGGGTATATTAATCTGATTTGGTAATTTTGGAATTGAGGTAAGGGTAGTATAGGAATTGTAAGCGGTATAGAAACTTCTAGATTGGGCTCTAGTGTAGATTTTAATTAAATAAGTGCACTTACTTATGAAACAAGTCAGAAATAGGGGGGTAAAAATAGAAATAAAAAGGGGATTAAAGAGTAAAATAAAATCTGAAGTCATACCCTAGAATTATCTATAAATAGGCATTCATTATCCTTGTTCGAGAAGGTTTAGAATATTCAGATTTTCCCTCCTCAATTCCCTCTTCAAAAGTCAGATAAATTTTTTCGAAATTCATAGCAAAACTCCAAAAAAACAATATAAACTTTCAGTGAAAGTCCAGAAAAAATACTGTTCCATTGATTTTCAGATTAGAAGTAGCTTATTGCTCTTGTTTCTATTAAGGTTTAGCTGTTCAAATCCTTTTGAAGTCATCTAGTTAATAGTTTGGATCAAAGTTGCATTCCTGCTGGATTTTTAAAGTTACTTGAGCTGTTGATTCAATTTTCAAAGTCATTTGTTGTTGCTGAATATCATTATTGCTCTCACTGATTTATCCTTCTTCATTTCTAAAAATTTCAGGTACACACCCTGAACTGGTTCAATGTAGCTTTCTCCGATTAAAAAATGGAATGAAATTGAGCTGGTTCTACTGTAGATTTGCTATTCTAAATAGTCTATTATGCTTCAGATTTCCTCTGTTGTTTAAAGTTGATTCATATTTGTAATTGAGCCTGGACATTAGTATTATTGTTGAAGAAAAATCAGTATTGTAATTGTTCGAACTATAATCAGTTAGGACTATTTGCATAATTGAACTGTATTTTCATTATTTCACTTTTAGCTTCTCATTAATTCCTGTAATAAACTCTTGATTAGATTGTTAACTATCATGATGTTAGATTGATCAGATGTATTATTAGTAATTCAGTTTGGTTTAGCCTATACGAATAGGATAATGTCGAATTTAGAATTTTAGCAAGTCTCCATGTGTATTCAAACGGATATTTGGACTGCTTAAAACTTGTTTCATTTGATTCCTTGTTTAAATACAGCTTTAATAGAGTAGAGTAGCCATTAGTATCAGTAACTCCTTTGGAACAACCAAGCATTCTCAGTTCATATAAGAACGAATTAAACTGAGTTTTAATTGCATCGATCAATGTTTGTTAATTAGTGTGAATAGGCCAGAATTTGATTTTAATTTCTGTGAAATCCAGTAAGCTGAACTGGACAGGCCATTTGGGCCTTTTTCTCATTAAATAAAGCCCATCTCGGGCAACCCAATGTCGAATATAGGCTTTAAAAGCCTTAATGAGTGATATACGTTTGATCACATATCTCTCGCACCTCATGGCCTGGGCAGTGGCCTGAGGTTGGTCATTTTAATAATTTATTAAACACAAGTGTTCTTGTGGTTTGCTTTCAATATAATGATAAATTCACTAGGAATATGGAAACTAACTCATAAATATAAAATTAGGTCTTGAGTTAGGTAGCGGGTTCAAGCTAAAAGGTTTTACCCTTTTGTTTGAATTCGGACTTGAATTCGAGGCTCGAATTTATATTCATAAATTAATTCACTCTTAAAGACAAAAACAATATAAAATAGAAAATTTAGTTACATTAAGTTGGCCTTTAATAATAAAATGAGACGAGCCTTGCCCAATAAAATACAAAAATTGCGGGGCCCTCAATAAAGGTTTGAAAAATATTTAGAAAATTAGGGAAGGGTCGTTTAGCGAATTTCACGACCCTCTCAAAAGACAATAACGCGTTAGACTCTTTTAGACACGTTTTTAATAAAATTACATTCCTAAATACGGGTGCACATTTAAGTGACCCAAATCTAAATCTCAACGAACTGAAAATGTGTCAAAAGCCACGGGTGCACTGGTGCAACGTTGTTCGAGATACGTTTTCATGACGTTGCAATTCTTATTAAAAATAAATATATAATAAAAGCGGGATATTAATAAAAGACGCATAGGTTAGAACATGTTTTGTTGAAATCAGATAAAATCAAATACAACAGTTGAGCGACTGTGCTAGAACCACGGAATCCGGGAGTGCCTAACCCCTTCTCCCGGGTTAACAGAATTCCTTACCTAGATTTCTGGTTCGCGACTGTAATACAGAGTCAAACCTTTTCCTCGATTCGGGATTCAAACCGGTGACCTGGGACACCATAAATCTCCCAAGTGGCGACTCTGAATTTCTTAATAAACGAATCCTGTTTCGGTTTTCCTTTAATTGGAAAAACTCCTTCTTTGTTATACCCTTCCCCGGGGTATAGTAAAGCTTCGTAAAAAGGAGGTGTGATAGCTCTGGCGACTCTGCTGAGGAAACAAACCCAGAACTTCAGTTCAGGGTTTAAGAATTCGAGCTTAGAATAATTGTTGTATTTGGTTATATCTGATTTTCCTACATGTTTCATGCCTACTGTGCTAAATGATTTACCGCTTTGATATTATTTGAACTGTACACATAAATTGTGCTGAAACCCTTCTCTTCTCACCTTCGGGGATGTGCTCACTGGTTGAGACTCCCTATTCTATTAGTGTTAATACCCTGAAATAAGAAAGAGGCCGGACAAGTTACTAAGCCGGACGATCCCGCGGGTCCCCGGTACGTAGCCCCCTCCTCGACTCGAGTTGTCTGCTCGGGTACACAGTCTAGAACACATACCAAGGTTTTGAACTTAGAATAACTTGAGTTCATACTGGATCCCTAGTAGGAGCGCTTATTTGCATCATGTGCATATGAATTAGGGGACTCAACACAGGGGTTAGGTCCGTCTAGGACAGGTAACCGGAAATGAAAAGACCACCATGATGCATTTTTACGTGTTGCATTTATTTGTCTCGGGCCTACATGCTGATCGGCTTTTGAACATCGAGAATTTTGTGAAATTGAGAAAAAGAAAAAAAAAAGAGAGAGAAATAGCAGTGTAAAGAATTAATTGTTTAGTTTTAGAAAAAACGATGCCCAAATGCTGTCGAAACTCTGCCGAAATTTCGAAAAAAAAAATGAAAAAATGGAATGTTTTGTTTTTAATAGTTTGTTTTACTAAAATCAAAAAAAAAATAGAAAAAGTGTCTTTATTTTTGTAAATTGTTCACAGAAAAAGAAAAAAAAAGAGTCTTTATTTTAGTTTTGGAAAAATAGGTTGTTTTATTGTTTGTTGAAAATGAAAAAGGAAAAAAAAAGGGTCGTTATTTTTGTTTTCAAAAAATAGAAAATGAAAATAGTTTGTCTTGCCATGAAAAATGAAAATGAAAAAAAATATATTGCTTTTGCAAGTAGTTTTGTTATTTGCTTTTGAAATGCCAAAAATAAAAAAAAATGAAAAGTGTCTTGTTTTAAAATAGTTCATTAATTTGCCCGAACTACGCTGGTTTGATTCTCACCGGGTGTGAGATACGTAGGCAACCCTTATAGGGTCCAATCACCCCTTCTGCAAAAATAGCCAAAAATGCCAAAATTTTAATTTTTATCCAATAAGTCGGGTGACGCCATTCTTGTTGAAAAATAAGCCTAATGTCCCCATAAGGGCGCCGGAAGGCCGTTTTTACAAGAACAACCACCGTAAGTCATTTCCCAATGATTAGCGGATACAGCCTTAAAATCTTCTCCTCGAAGTGCTGAAAGGCCGTATCAGCAAAATTGGGCTTTATTTTTAGAAATTAGAATTGAAAAAAAAATATAGTATCTTTTTCTTTTAGGTTATAAATAA
Organism: Nicotiana glauca; assembly: GCA_026770625.1. NCBI lineage: Eukaryota > Viridiplantae > Streptophyta > Magnoliopsida > Solanales > Solanaceae > Nicotiana > Nicotiana glauca. The sequence goes on from MU669007.1 coordinate 60,397, forward strand.
ATGATTAAATTACCTTAATTAATGTGCAGGATGAGCACGACTCAAAATGAACCTTTCTCAATCATGAATAAGATCCCTTTGGAGTTACGTCTGTGGTGTAATGATTTAGGAAGCGAAGGGCAAGATAAAGTTAAGAAATATTTGAAAAGGCTTACCGGTTTGCTAGAAATTATGCCTCGGGGAGATATTATCAGAGCATTAGTGTCGTGTTGGGACCCGACACACAATGTGTTCCATTTCTCAGACTTCGAGCTTACTCCAACATTAGAAGAAATGGCTGGGTACATCGGGAAAGATGAGGTTCCTTTAAAATAAAAATATTTAGTGGACCCGAGAATAGTAGTTGTGCACAGATTTTTAGACTCTCTGAAGATACATAGGATGGTTCACAACGCAGATCTGGCAAATGGCTTTTGCACCCCACACTTCATATACCATAGATATGGCCACATCGGGGGGTTCAATAACCCGGAAAGCAAGATATGTAGTAATGGAAACCGCCAAAAATGGGAGGAGCATAGGCGCGTCTCTTTCATGGTGGATTTTTTAGGGCTGGTGATATTTCCAAGGAAAGATAGAAACATTGACATAAAAATAGCCGGGGTCGTCAGTACTCTAATGGCTCAAGACAAAAGCACTCTTGCACCTATGATATTAGCCGATATCTTCCGCGCTCTTACAGCTTGTAAAGCCGGGAAAGATTTTTTCGAGGGATGCAATCTACTGCTGCAAATGTGGATGACCGAGCACCTGTGCCATCACCCTCAGTTTTTGAGCTATGGGTGTCCAGAAAAAACATGTATAGAAGATTTCTACACGAGGATTAAAGGGGTCAATTTGCCAGAAGGATTCACGGGTTGGACAACATACTTTTGGTCCCTTACTGCTAGTCAAATAGAATGGACGCTTGGATGGCTACCTGTTAATGAAATCATATATATGCCAGCAGCAAGAACGTATATCCTCTTGATGGGTCTCAAAAGCATTCAACCCTATGCTCCATATCGGGTTTTGAGGCAGCTTGGAAGATGCCAGATAGTGCCGAAAGACGGTGATCTTCGTACTCAGGTAGTCGATATTAGCCCTGACGGACAGTTCCCTGAAGCAAAAGTCCGCCAGATTTGGAATGAATGCCAATGCTTAAAGTCGGATACTTGCGTGAGAGATCGGGCTAAAGGCGAAGTGTCGCCCGGGTATTCCATTTGGTATAGGAGAGAATGTGAGCATGAAAGGCCAGCTAAAAGGCCTCACATCCAAGAATTTGTTGAATCATCAAGAGAGCAATGGGATTGGTTAGCCAAAGAAAATGAGTACAAAGCAAAAATAAGTGAGCTGGAAAAACAAGTCCAAAATCTTAAGTTTGAAAACAGTGTGCAAGCTGCGGCTGACGAAGGCGAGAAAAGGAAATTGGCCAAAGAAAATGAAGCCTTACGAGCCCAAATCCAGAAAATGAAGATAGCAACGGAAAAACCTGTTATGAATGCCAAAGATGCAAAGCTTATAGATAATTTAAGGCAAAAAGTAAATGATTACAGTTTTGACCTCAACAAAGCAGAAAGGGAACTAGCTGAGGTTCGAAGACAGTTGGCCAAAAATGCAGAAGAATGAGCCCGCATGATTCAACAGCTAAAAGAGGAACATGACAATGAGGTCGCCAGATTGAGGAAAAGGGTCATTACCG